>JAAHCF010000490.1:0-28988 GCA_038367545.1 Beauveria asiatica | reverse complement strand
GGCAGCGGCCCCCGGTGTGTATGGAGTGCCCGTGCTGAGCTTCGTGCTTCATCGTATAACTCGAGCTCAGAGTTGCAGTTGCATCGGTGCCTTGAGTCTCACAGGGCTAGCATTTACGGCAGGCAAAGGCTATGTACTTTGACTATATTCCTCTGCATCGGGCCGCCTTTACCCTTGGCCCAACTGGCTCATCATATTCAATAACATGTGCGAGAGCGCCACTTCTGGTGGCAAGGCAACTCGTCTTGACGAATAATAGGGCTGCCCGAAGCCAGCCTTGCCATGGGCCTGCGGCAACACCAGCCACGCAAGCACGGCGGCCAACAAGGCGATAGACCAGTCCATGTCCGTCATGTAGGTATATATGTGGCATGGCATCCCGTGGCGACCTGTTACTTTTACAGCAAAGACTACATCAAGTCATTCTAGACTACTGCGGTCGTGCTCGACTGGCTGAGCCGCCACGGACCCTCGCAAACCTCGCCCCTATCGGCCATCTGCGACCTGCATTAACTTACTATTTAGTCAAGTTGGCCAAGGCAAAGTAGTCGCTGCATCCCGCATGTTGCGTGTGAGAGATGAGATGTTTCCCCTTTAATTCTGCCTCGGCTATGCTCGATTTGGGCGCCTACTGCAAACTGGGAAATCATGATTCAATTTGGTCAAGCGCCAGAATTAACATGTTCTTTCTGGCAGCGTTACTCTTGGCGTGGAGTTTGGTGTGGCTATACGAGGCTGCGACTTGTCCCCCTCCTTTTGCACTGTTTAGGTATAAAGTGGAAAAACAAATGACTGTAAAAAGTGTTTCACCGACGATTCAGCCATCTACGTCCTCTTGCATCTGCCCATTGACGTGTCCCCGAAGATGGGCTGCTTTGCTGCCTGGCATGCATGCGACAGCAAAAGGCACAGCAGTAGACCTGACAGATCATGGCAGGCGGTTAATGCAGCCAAACTATGACCAAAACCGAAAAATCTCTCTCATGACAGATTCCCAAAGTATTGATGCCTTTTTCCAGTTGGAGGGGTGGCTACGTTGGGAGGGGGACACTCTATCAGATAGGGTGCCATTCTCCCCAGTCTTTCATCTTTATTGCCCCCGAGATCAAGGCTCTATTTTTTCAGCTTGTGACAGGATATCTGGGTATGACTGCATAAGTGCCTATTTTTGATTTCTTCACCGACAATCTTTGATTCAAAGTGCGATGGCTTCAACAACAACAAGAAAGCTCAGAATTGGGCATCATGTCAGACATGCCAAATGCACCATGCGGCAATGACGGTTAGGTGGCAATGGGTGACAAACAATGCTAATCGAGTAGTTGCAATCAGGGTAAACTCGATAGATGAGATGCAGTTCTCGTAGAAATAGACAATATTCTGCTTTTCTTTGCTCTTCTTGTCGCTATTTTTTTGTGCGCTTGTTCCATTTGCGTCACACGTCGCCCTTCTGGCTGAGCATTGCGACGAAAGTGTGCAGGACTGCCTGATTTGAACAGGTTTCTTTCATTTCATCCATTCTTGCTTGTCAAATCGGAATCGACCATCTCTCTATTACGTACTGGCCTCCATACTTGGGTCACTGCGATCAACGTTCCTTGTGTCCCAAGCGTACTATATCTTGTCTGCCTGGTGTGTGGCTTGGCGAAAACGTATAACTATTCTGCTTTTTTTTCTTCTCTTGTTTTTCTGGCAACCCTTTCAAAAGACTTGTATGTAAAATGCCGCAGTATAATCTTGCGGTCAAGAGCTGCTTGCCCGAGTACGTGTTGAGCTTCACCGTGCCCGATCCCGACCCGATGGCCCCCTACCATGGCCTACTATCGCTTGGGGGCGGGCACCACACCTTGACTCACTTATACCCAAAGAAGAATGCTTAAAAAATCCAAGGTTTTCCAGTGGCGATATTGGGCCGGTTTTGCATCATCTCGAGTGTCGCCAAGAGGCTGTTGCCATCTTCCGCTGCGCCGTTGGGGGCATATACACTGTAAATATCGTCGGCTATATATATACATATACACATCTATTTATTTATTACGCTGAATAGATCGTCAGGGTTTAACGGTACCTCTGAGTATGTAATACTAATAAAAGAGCGAAAACCCCTAGATAACTAGGCCATATAGTCAAGTGCAGTACTGGCTTTTCGTTTTGTAAGCCATCAGTATAATGTCAAGGTAGCCAAGCACAGCGACATGACCGTCAAGATACACGACAAACATTCGGTGCTGTCACGTGTAATCATGGCATCTTTAAGCCGGAGAATAACTCAAGCGCATCATAAATTAGGATAATGAATAGTACCAATTTAGTGAAGAATACAAAAGGCGCGCCTGGCAGAAGGCCAGAACAGAGCAGCAACTGTGCCGGGTACAGTTAGTCATGAGCAGCGTCTTGTGAATCAGACCACCCGTCACTATCTGAGTCCACCGGATCATCATTCGCCACATCAGACAAAAGAATCCAGTCATTAGTGAAGTTTATGGTCCCAGTCCCAGGTTGGGCAGGCGTAACCGCAAAATGCTGCCAAATAATCCCATTCAGTTTGGCAAGAAGCTGCTCGGCATTGGACCGCTGCGCAGGGACAACAGGCAAGCAGCATTGAATTACACGGCCTAGCGGCGCCGGTACTTGCTGGGTATTGCTGAAAGTGCATCGAACTTCCAGCATCTTCAACATGACTCTGCCAATGGCGTACATATCCGAAGCCTTACTCCATAACAAGGAGCGAAGCTCGGGCGCCCAGAACTCACGGTCTCCATACCCATTGTAGCTGCTTGGTAGAGATTCTACGGTGCGGCTTTCTCCAAGATCGATTACCACGAGCTGATCACCGGATTGAAGGGTTGGGCTTCGGTAGAACGTCTCCTCGCGAATCATGATGTTCGCTAGATGAAGATCCCTATGAAGAAGTGAGATTACTGTCTGCTCATAGGATTTCAAGATCTGTAAAACGTACCGGTGCACGATGTTTTTGCCATGGATTGCTCCAATGCTGTGAGCAAGATCTTGGAAGAGGTAGGACATGATCTCCCAATCTCGGCCTGCGCCAGTCAAAACATCCCTGAGATGTTGTTCCAAGCGTTTTTTAGCAAATTCAAAAATAATAAAGATATCATCAGGCTCATCTGCAGGAGCCTTTTTGCTCTCGGCGGCGTCTGCGTGACAAAGACGCCTCGGCATTCTGGTCAGTCCGTATATCATGCTGCTAGCGGAAGGACCCCTAGCGGTCACTTCGAGCGTCAATTCTAGCTGCTGCTTGTTAGTCATCTGACTTTTTGTCAAAGTGATACTACTGCTCGTTGTACCTCGCGAATTAGTCTTGTCTGGCTTTCCATATTGAGTTTTCGAGGGCAAAGCCACTGCGCTCTGAAAACATCGGCACTTTGGCCATCGAGTGCTTCGTCCTGAAAAGAGGTAATCTCGCTAAAAGGGATTGGCTCGAAAGGATCATACTCCTCGTACTCGGCAAGCCTGTCGAGTTGAGGCAAGCCGAAGAGGGTATCTCTTAGGCGATGGCTTCTCTCAAGGCGGTGTCGGTCAGCAGCCTG
This sequence comes from Beauveria asiatica, assembly GCA_038367545.1. Classification (NCBI taxonomy): domain Eukaryota; kingdom Fungi; phylum Ascomycota; class Sordariomycetes; order Hypocreales; family Cordycipitaceae; genus Beauveria; species Beauveria asiatica. The sequence goes on along the minus strand of JAAHCF010000490.1, from coordinate 25,437 downwards.
CCTGAAGGCCTCTCTGGCTTTATGAATAGAAAAGTCGGTGCTCAGCTTACGAAACTGAACACCTGGCCTCGTCTCAAGAAGATACCATTGCCCAGATTTTGGGTCAACGGTAACTGCGCAGTCGTTCTGTTCGTGTTAGCATACGGAGCGACGAGGCTTTCAGATCAAACATTTACCCAGAGGGTCTCGAGTTGGTCGAGTTGCTGTAAGATTGGAGAGTCCTCCAGGTGGTTGGCAATGAATACAACGGATTCTGAGCTAAAGTGCTGCGGAAATGTGTAGTTTGCCTCAACACAATACCTGTACACCTCTTCCTCGGTGAAGAGATGGTGATCCAATGACCACCGCACGGCAGGTTCCCACACCATCTCAGCACCGACCGAGATGCTTCCGCCATTTGCAAGCTCATCGAGTGGAATAAACTCTAGCACTCTGCCTGGATCGTCAATCGAGAATGGGAGCTGAACACTCGAGTCAGTCGCGCACAACATGCTAGGTTTCAAGCTGGGTCTCGTACCACGAATCCTAGTATTGGGGTCTCTCTCGGCAGAGCTTGGCGACGCGCCCTCCTCAACGTCATAGCTGCCATCCCTAGCAAGCTCCATATCTCATATGCCCGATATGTTTTTTCTGTAGTATCGCCATCTGCACGGGCCGACGAGTCAGACGGGTCACTGTCTAGTCGAAGTTTGCTCTTGAGGCTTTCCAGCAGTACCATTGTATCAGGTATACTGTGTTTTGCAAATACCTCTTGGCGTTGAAGATGGCGCAAAGGCGGTGACCATGGCTCTTGATTCGGCTCACGCTCCGCAAGTTTTCCATGAATGCGTTAATGGCGTAGCTGACTCAAGACATCATGGAGATCACTCTCAAACATGTTGCCATCGCTAGTTGTAAACATCTGAGCGTTAATGATGACGACGAATCGTGTGCAGAGCTGGCCAGCGGTCTGTCCTCGGAAGAGATGGCATGTTCCTTACTTTCTTCGTCTTGCACGCCCACAAGCAACTTTGTGGATTGGTCGCCCGATAAATCATCCAACAGCGCATGCGGTCCAAATCTATTATGCAGCTGCTCACCAGGCTCAAGGCCCCGCCACGTGAGTGGAAGGACCGAAATGATTTTAGCTATGGTGAACCAATGGCCCGTGTCATTGGCGCTCGGTAGGATTGATATGCCACCAATGCCATGTACACCGTTCGCATTTTGAAGCCATGATTGGAACATGGGGTTGTCTTGGACCAAGTTCCTTAATCGCGACGGGAGAAAGTACCCTTCACCCGTGAGAGATATCCAACGGCGGATGCTGTCCCAATAAGTACCACCAGCTGGTGCTCGCACTGTGGCGCTTGTGGCGATGTCGTCCAGGTCGTCAACTAATCTTCTGGCGCAGCACCAACTTCTGAATACGCCACCTGGCATCGTGTCGTCAATCTCATCCCCGAGTGCGAGAATTTCCGGTTCGAGCTGTGTGAACTGGAGCAGCAATGTCTTCTCCCACTCATCGAGTGAAACTGTTACAGAATGTGGAACTGCCATTTCATACGCTCCAATGGCCTTGTTATCAAGATAGAAAAAAGACGAGAGATAAAATTACCACAGTTGAGGGCCAAGAATCACCGTCTCAGCCGAGTAATGGTCACAACGGCGAGAGATGTCGCTGCCGAACGCCGCACTACACATATTGAGACTGTTAGGTCACACATATAGGGATAAGAGATATGATTATATTAAATTAAATTTCTATCTAATAACCCTACTAGTATAAGAGTTATATATACTATAGTTAATAAAGGATTATTCCTTTAAGTTCTATATTATTACTTTTATTTAATTTATATTAGGTATTAGGAATTAAGATAAATAGAATTTTTCTTTAAAAAAAGAAAATTATTATTTTTTATTTATTAATAAAAATATTAATATTAATTAATATTATTAATAATATTTTTTATTATAAAATAATTAATTATATTTATATATTTTTAAATTATTAATACTAATTAAAATTTAAGTTTATAATTAATTATTTTATTATTTTATTTATTATAAATATATTTTTAAAAAAGATTATATATAATTAAATTTTATAAAAAATAAAAAATAGTTTATAAATATAATTTAATAAAAATACTTTTTTTTAATTATTTATAAAATTTATAAAAAATCTTAAATTATAATTTAATTATAACTAAAATAATAAATAATATAAGTTTAAGTTATATTTATATTTATTAAAAGTATTTTTTAATAAAAGTATTATAAATACTAATAAAGATATAAGGCGACTAGGGTAGCGGCCTAAAGGAGCGACTAGGCAGGCACTTATAGACGTAGCTAAAAGATAAGTAGGTCACGTGACTAGATCACTATAGATTATAGTAAGCTAGTAGTAAGCTAAGGATAAGATAGATTACTATAAATTATAGTAAGCTAATAGTAAGCTAAGGATAAGATAGATTACTATAGATTATAGTAAGCTAGTAGTAAGCTAAGGATAAGATAAATTACTAGATTATAAGGTAAGCTAGAGTAATTTAGGATTATAATAAAGAGATAAATAAGTACTTAAGGAGGAAGTATTCTTATAGTTAGGTAGTCTAGATCTTTATTAATTAATTTAAGTAATTCTAAATAATTAGTTTTAAGAGTTTTACTTTTAATAATTCCTTATACTAAAGATATTACTTATATAACTACTTTATAGTATTTAAACCTAACTTACTATCTAAAAAATAGACTAACTATAGATTAGGATTAAGCTATTATTATATTTTAATTAATCTTATTTAGTAAGTTACTTATAAAACCTTAAGTAGTTAACCTTTTATAATATCTATTATAAGTAAAAATACTATTAATCTTATATAAATAATATAATAAATATATTAGTAGATTATAGCCTTAACTATATAAGTATAGATACTCTAAGCTAACCTAGGAGGAGGAGCTATATATAATATACTTAAGTTTTTAAAACCTAATATATTTAATAAAACTAAAAGAAATATCTAAACCTTCTTTATTTAAGCTAAAGCTTATTTAAAAGTTAATATTATTATTAATAAAGAATCTTTAAAGATTTTTTATATTAGAAATTTTCTTATAAGTAAAGTAATAAAATAATAAGAGCTAACTTTTAAAGACTATTTTAATAATAATAAACCTAAAATAGAAACTACTTAAATCTTTAATAATTATAATAATTTTAAAGAGTTACTTAAAACTACTTTTAAAGACCCTAATAAGATTTAAACTACTATATATAAGCTTAAAGCTCTAAAGTAGACTAAGTCTACTTAGTATTATATATAAAAGTTTAAGTATATTATTACCCTTATTAATTAAGATAATAATAGCTAAATAGAACTTTTTTATAATAGACTTAAAGAAGATATAAAAGATAAAATTACTAAAGAAGATTAATTTAATAACTTTAATAAGTTTATTAAAAAGATTATTAAGATTAATAATTATCTTTATACTAAATAACTTAAATATAATAAAAGGGATATAAGCTATTAAGGTAACCCTCTATAATATAATTAGGTAAATATTAGAAGATACTAAAATAAATCTATAGCTTATAGAACTTATTTAAGCTTTATAGAACTTAATATTATTAGAAAAGAAAAAAGAAAGAAATACTATAATTATAAAAAGACTAGATACTTTATAAATAAGTATAAGATACTTAAGAAATAGTAAAAGCTAATAACTAAAAGAAGAGGAATTAATATAACTTATTATAAGAATTTATTTATTTAAAATATTAGTATAGTTAATAATAAAGAATACTTCTTAGATATTAATTAGTTTATAAACTATAATAAAGAACTAATATCTAATAAAGATTAGAACTTTAGGACTTAGTTAATATTAAAAGGAGAAGATACTATTATAATTATAGAATTAGATATAAGAGATAGATTTACTTATATACTAATAATACTATTATCTAATAACTATATTATTAAAAGATAATCTTATTTTAAAAATAATAAACTTAATATAGTAGTTATTTATAAGATAAATATTTTAGACCTTATAATACTAATAGTATTATTAACTAATTAAGAAATATAGGTTTATAAGACTAATCTAAAATTCTTAGAATTTAGTATTATAGACTAAGATTATATAATACTTTTATAGGCTTTTTATCCTTTTAATAAATATAAATAATACTTATAGAAGAAACTAGAATATTAAATATTTCTAAGTTTTAACCTATAAAATAAAATCTTTAATAAATATAAACTTTAATACTAGAAAATTAAAGAAAGAAAAGGGGATTTTATTATCCTTATAAAGAATTCTAAAGAAAATTACTATATTAAAGATAAAAATATATATACTATTTATACTATATTATTAAGATATATAAATAAAGGAAATAATATACCTATAAATAGTTTACTTTACTTAAACTTAATTAATATAGCTAGTAGATTAAGTAATTATTAAAGAAGCTTTAATATAATTATATAAAACTAATAATAATAAAGGAAAAATAAATAAAGAGAATAAAAAAAATATAAAGTAAAATTAAAAAATAATAACTATTATTATTAGTAAGACTAACTCTTTAATAAGGATCTAATAAGTCTTTATATATTATAAATATTAATAGCTATAAATATCTTACCTTTAATATTATAATTAAAAGAATAAAAATCTAGGTAATATTTAATAGTAAAGTATTAGGAAATTATATTTTACTAAATCTTATTAATAGATTATAATTATCTTAAAATAAAAAGAATAAGCCCTACTAACTTATAAATATAAAAAGAAATAATATTTAATATAACTATAGTATAATAAACTAAGAAACTATATAACTTTTTATATTTATTTTTAGTATAAACTATATATTATCTTTAGATATTATAGTAATCTTAAAATATAATATTATATTAAGGTTACTTTAGTTATAGGTAAGTAATCTTAGAATTAACTAAAGAACTAGTTAACTTTAGTAAGATATATTAAAATATAATTATAATAATAAGAGTAATTAAAAATAAAAGAAGATACCTTAATTAAATTAAGATTAACCTTAAGGAATTTACTTAATTACCTAAGAGTTAAAGGCTAATATAATAAAGATTTTTAAGGAATACTTAAAATATAATAAACTATTTAGTAAAGAGCTAGAAATAAGACTACTAGAATATTTATACTAAGATTATAAAATTAAACTCTAGCCTAGTAAAGAACCTAGGTTTTAGAAAATATATTCTTAAAACCTTAAATAAGATAAAGTACTTAAAGAGTATTTAGAGGAAATATTATAAAAAGGTTATATATAACCTTTTAAATCCCTAGTAAGATATCTAATCTTATAAGTACTAAAGTATAATAAGAAGTTATAATTATATATTAACTATTACTAGCTAAATAATATTATAATTAAGAACTAATACCTATTATTACTTATTATAGAAATATAAGATAAGGTAAAATAAGCTAAATAGTTTATTACTTTTAACCTAAAAAGGGCTTATAACCTTATCTATATAAAGAATAGTTATAAGTAAAAAACTACCTTTTAAATTATAAGAAGATACTTTAAGTATCTAATAATACCTTTTAATCTTACTAATATACTAGTTACTTTTTAGACTATAATTAATAATATATTATAAAAATAACTTAATAACTTTATAATTATTTATCTTAATAATATCCTTATTTATTCTAATATATTTAAAGAATATAAGAAATATATATATAAAGTACTTTAGGTATTTTAAGATAATAATTTATTAGTTAAACTAATAAAAAGTAAATTTTACTAATAAAAAGTTAAATTCTTAAGATATAAAATTACCTTAAGATATATTAAGATAAGTCTATTAAAGATTAAAGATATTTAGAATTAGCTAGTACTAACTAATATTAAAGAAGTTAAAGGATTTTTTAGATTTATAAACTTTTACTAATACTTTATTTATAAATTTAAAGAAATTACTATTCCCCTAATAGACCTTATAAAAAAAGATAAAACCTTTAAATAAACTAAAAAAAAAGAAAAAGCTTTTTAAACCTTAAAAGAAAGGATCTTAAAAGAACTAATTCTAATTATAGCTAATCTAAATAAATTATTTAAAGTTAAAACTAATACTTTAGACTTTATAGTTAGAGGATAACTTAAATAAAAAGATAAAGAAAAATAACTTTATTTAGTTACCTTCTTATTAAAAAAGCTTTATAGACTAGAATTAAATTATAATATATATAATAAAGAACTAATAACTATTATTTAAGTATTTAAAGAATAATAATATTATTTAATAAATATAAACTATAAGATTAAGGTTTATTTAGATTATAAGAACCTTATCTTATTTACTATTATAAAAGAACTTAATAAATAATAAATATAATAATATAAAACCCTTATAGACTATAACTTTAAGATTCTATATTAAAAAGGGATACTTAATAGTAAAGTAAATACTTTTAGTTAAAGAGAAGATTTAAAATTAGAAAAAGTACTAATTAAATATCTAATACTTAAGTATAATAAGAGTAAAAACCTAGTACTAGGTACTTAAGAACTTAATATAACTTAAAAAGTAAAACTAAATAATATTTAGATATAATAAATTAAATTATATATTAGTAAAGATAATTACTTAAATAATTAAGAAATAAAACTATATTTAATTAAAAAAGAAAAGACCTTCTTATATAATAAATAATAATATATTCTTAATATACTTTAAGAGTAGCTTATTAAAGAAATATATAAATACCTACTATATAGATATTAGGGTATAAAGAAAATAATTAATAGATTAAGAAGATTATATAACTTCTTAAAAAGTAAGAAAATAGTATAGTAAATTATAAATAAATATAATATATATAAAAAAGTAATAGTATTATAATATATACCTTATAAAGAACTATAACTAATACTATTACTAAAGTAAGTATAGTAAATAGTTATAATAGACTTTATTATTAAATTACTAAAGTTAAAAGAACTTATAATAAGAGTAGTTTATAATAATATCTTAGTTATTATAAATAAACTTATAAAGTATACTTACTATATTTTTTATATAGAATTAAATAATACTAAAGACTTAGTATATATATTCTTTAAAACTATTATTATATAATATAGGTTATTAAAGAAACTTATATTAAATTATAATAAGTTATTTATATCTAACTTTTAAAAATACCTTATAAAAACTATAAAGATTAAATAAAGCTTATTTATAGTATTTTACCTATAGTTAGATAATTAGCTAAAGATTCTAAACTAAATACTAGAATAGTACCTATAAAGCTATATTAACTACTAATAAGATAATTAAATAATATAGTTATTACTTATATAATAAGCTTATAATAGTTCTAAGGTTAATAATATAAAGATATTACTACTTAAGGTAAACTATAGGTTTAACCTTACTATTAATATATATATAGTATATATTATAAATATATTAATAACTATAGTATATATAGAAATAATTATAAAAATATAGAAATACTTATAAAAAGAATAAATATTCTTATAGAATTAAATAAAGTATTATATAAATAAAAAGAGATTACTAGTACTAATTCTAGAGAAGGGATATAAAGTTTACTTTATTTATAAAAATATTAAAATAAAATAACCTAGTAATAAACTTAACTAAAAGAAAATTAGACTATTTCTTATTAAATAAAAAATATTAAATACTAACTATAAACTATTATTATTAAATAAAATAAGAATCTATTTAATATTTTATATATTATTATTAGAAAAGGCACTAAATAATTCTATACTTATTATAAGAATTATAGTTAAAAATACTAATAAGTATAAAGTAGAAAAGATATTTAAAATATAAGGGAATATTAAGAAATAAGAATATCTTATTAAATAAAAAAACTATCTAAACTCTAAAAATACCTAAAAACTAAGAGAGAACCTTATAAACTATTTAAACTTACTTTAATAGTTTAATAAATAATATTCTATATATTTAACTTAAGCTTAGGTATTTAGGATAAATCTAAGAAAATAATATTCTAGTTTAATATATTTATATAGCTTAAAAACTAAACCTATATAATAGTTTTAGATTTAGCTTATTCTAATTTATTAAGCTTATTAAGGGACTAAAGACTATATCTAACTATAGAGGAACCTTAAGTTATAAATAACTTATATTATTTTTATAAATACTCTAGTTTTACTAATACCTTAGAGGACTTATATTAAAGATATTAAAGAAGGGTAATAGCCTCTTCCTTTTTATAATAAAGATATTAAGATTTAGAGATTATTTAATTAAGAGAAGAAACTAGTATACTTAAGCTATTATAAGAATAACCTTAATAAATATATACCTTATATTAAAAAACGCCTTTTATTATCTTATAAAAGAGCTTCTTTAAATAATAAAAAGAATAAAGTATAATATTAACTCTAAATTTCCTAATAATAATAGCTAATTTAAGATATTACTTAATTTTAGTAAAATAAGGCTTAGATATATAGTTAGATATAATAGAGTATAATAATTATATAAGAGGGAAAAACCTATAAGGTATAATATAAATAAACCTAAGGAGGATATTATAGTCTTAAGGATAAGACTAATAAGGGAGGAGTATAATATTATAAATACTAATAAAGATATAAGGCGACTAAGATTATAGCCTAAAGGAGTAACTAGGTAGGCACTTATAGATATAGCTAAAAGATAAGTAGGTTATATAACTAGATTACTATAAATTATAGTAAGCTAGTAGTAAGCTAAGGATAAGATAAATCACTATAGATTATAGTAAGCTAGTAGTAAGCTAAGGATAAGATAGATTACTATAAATTATAGTAAGCTAGTAATAAGTTAAGAATAAGATAGATTATTAGATTATAAGGTAAGCTAGAGTAATTAGGACTATAATAAAGAGATAGACGGGTACTTAAGGAGGAAGTATTCTTATAGTTAGGTAGTCTAGATCTCTACTAATTAATCTAAGTAATTCTAAGTAATTAGTTTTAAGAGTTCTACTCTTAATAATTCCTTATACTAAAGATATTACTTATATAACTACTCTATAGTATTTAAACCTAACTTACTACCTAAGAAATAGACTAACTATAGATTAGGATTAAGCTATTATTATAAAAAGCTTTATTATAATATTTATTATATTTTTAATATTAAAAATTTAAATAAAAGTTAATTAATAAAAAATATTTTTATTATAAAACTAATAATAATAAATATTTATATACTTTATTTAAAAGTATTTATAAATTCTAAAGACTTAAATAATATTATTTATATTATTAACTTAAATAATAATTTTAGTATAAATAAGTTTTTATTTAAAGGTTTTTATAATAATCTAATAAATTTATTATATTTAAATTATCTTTTAAATAATATTATATTAAAAAATATAGTTTACTTTAATAATTAAGTAAATAATAATATTTTATATTTTTAAGTATTATAAAATTACTTTATTTTTTAAAGAAATTATATATTAATAAATAAATTTATATATAAAATAATAACTAATATAATTAGTATTATAATAAACTTAAAGACCTTTATTTAAACTTATAAATATTAATTTATAATTTATTATACTTTTAATATATTAAAATAGCTTTTTTAAGCTAATTATATATTTTAATAAGAAAATAGTTATAAACTTATAATAATAATTAATTATAAAGAAAATATTTAATTAAAAATAGTTAAATAAATATATTAAGTTTTTATAAGTCTTAATATATTATTATAAAGGGCTAACCCCTAGTAGGGCTTATAGTAGATAACTAGCCGCTATTACTATTATTAGACGCTAGACTAAAACCCCTAAGCTATAGTAGGTAAAAGGATTTATAATAATAAGTCAGCCACTTGTTGCCTGGTTACACCTATCCCTTTAACTGTGGAGGAGGAGCAAGCAGGTCACGAGACCTATAGGGAAGAGAGACTAGGAAGTACTAGATAGCATATATTAATTTGCTTACGAAGGAAGTCGAGCCTGGTATTCGCCTGCGCCACAGTACCTCTAATATAGGCCAATTTCTGTGCCGCAGAAAGTATCGCGTTTTTTGAGGTACATGGTTGGACGGAATCCCTGCAAGTTACCTGCTTGCTCCTCCTCCACAGTCAAAGGGATAAAGGTGCCCTCGAATTGTAGCACGGTGCTGGGTGTAGCCCAGCCCGTAATATACCTTCCCTCTCCGGCTAGTCCCTTTCTGGACTCTTTTCTCTTTCTTATAGGCTACGTATCCCCCAGGTTCCCTTAACCTGTAAGCCTAGGGCGAGATCCGTACGCTAGGTGCTATATACTTCTGTACTTTTGCGTAACATAATAGCGTGGTTTAAACCTATGACCTTAGGTTAACTTATTATATATGAAGGGCTGACCCCTGGCGGGGCTTATAGCGGGCAACCAGCCGCTACTACTATCATTAGACGCTAGACTAAAACCCCTGAGCCACGGTAGGCAAAAGGATTCGTAACAACAAGTCGGCCAGGTTCCGTACAGGCTGCTATAGGTCTAACCTCAGCTAGCCACGGTGATCCAAGAGCTGCAAGGGCTCACTGCGGTCACTCTATGCGCGTTAGGTCGGCGATAGACTGCGAAGGCATTTACTACCCTCCAGCTACAGCGCGTCACGGAGAAACCGTCGGCGGGTGTCATGGCAATCGCGGCCCAGCGCTACTAGTCTCACTGCTACTCGCCCAATCAGTTAGGTACACAACACTTGTCATCATGGCCACAGCCTGGAACAGCAACGAGACAGTATTGCGGTGGCTTTTCCGATTTCAAGCTGCTGATTACCAACGCCGATGTCTAGAGGGTCATCAGGGCACACCGCGCGGGTCTTGCCAAAATGAAGTCGTTATATGAAGAGGAGCAGGTCAAACCAAGGGATCTTGACTATAGTTACATAGGGTTGGCAACCACATACTAAGATAAATTAACCCGTCTTAACTTATTGTCATGACAAAGGCCGTGACCAAGAAGATCGCGCAAGTCTCTAGCACCTGAGGCGGCGTTGGTTAGTGCAAGAGGTAGAATAACCCATCAGAGGCCATTAATCAGCTTCAGGTGGTTCAACAATCCCGCCCGCATATATTACAGTAGTAGGATATTAGATAATGTCTTATTACAAATCGATTTTGAATATCTCAAGGAATGATCTGATTTTTCATTTTCTATGGTACAAAGGTTTTCGACCTTCTCTAGGATGTCGTTTTCTGTCACCACGGCTGCACCCCTGCTGGCTCTATGATCTTTCCTTCATCTTCATCCCTCTCTCCCTCCATGACTCGCCTAGTCAGCTGCCCTCCGAGGTGTGACGGTTCAAGGGCACAAGCAAGGTCAAGTGCGACTTAGATGAAGTGATTATTCACAGAGAGAAAAGAGAGTTTCATAAGGAAACTCTCGCAACAAGCTATCTACACGAAATTAAGGTGGGGCATTCAATTAGACGCGGTTCCTTCACACGAGGCACGCGTCGCTGGCGCCCATCTTCTTAAGCAGCTCGGGATCACCGCCCAGTCCCGTGGCAAGCAGTCCGGGGGGCACGGCAAAGACTTGACGTCGTCCTCCCTAAGGATCCAATGCCAGTTAAGCATAATCATGTTAAGGGCCGCCTTGCTGGTTCTGTACGCGATTGGTGTCGGCGACGGACACGTCGGCGGCTTACGCCAACCCGGTGGCCACGTTGTCCAGCCTGGGATGAAGCCGCCGCTGAGCCGGCTCAGCGTCGACAGGCTACTGGTGACGAAGATGAGGCGGGGGTCGGTGGACTTGATGAGCAACAGTGCCAGGCTGTAGGTCAGCACATGCGTGCCGCTGACGTTACCGTCGTACGTCCTGTTGAAGATGGCGCGCATGTTGCCGAGACCTTGGAACTCGTAGTCATACAAAGCTCCTACGGAAGAAATTAACAAATGTCCGCCCCGTTCCACGTGCACAACAAAACCACGCAGCACAATTACTGCGAAAGGTTCTTTCTAAGAATAGGGAGTACATACCTGCATTGTTTATAGCAAAGTCGATGCGATCATGCTTTTCTTGAATGTATTGCACCGCCCTCTTAATAGAGGCGTCACTACAAATGTCAAGCTCAACGCTTTCCACAGTACACTGTGATCCGCTCCTCTCAATCCCACGACGCAGCTCGTTGGTTGCACGATCACCCTTCTCACTGCATCTAGCCCCGTAGTAGCAATGCTGTCTGCACCTAGAGCCTCCCACTGGCGATTCTATGTCTCTTATTTTTTCTACATCATAGACTGCCCCAGCCGCCGTACGAGTTGGATCCTAAAGCCATACCACTGAGCAGGCTGCTGCCTACCTGCTGCCTACCTGCTGCCTACTATCCTCAGGCGGTATAGCTACAACTATTATGGCTACAAGTAGCTGCACCTACATCCGAAGATAGCTTAGATTGATATAGATAATATACACTTGTTCTCAGTTCAGAGTTTGAACTGTACGGCAGCTATGCTGCGTGCAACTACGTACAAATTGCTCTCACAATCCGGGGGATCAGTCTCTCTCGTGGGAAAACTGTGCTTGCCAGGCGGTTCCTACAAGAGAGATTTCACCCTGTCAAACGACGGGACCTATGATTGCTCTTTGCTTACTCCTAGTTAAGCAAAAAGCGGTTAGGGTGTGAACCGGGAGGTAATGGCTTCTCCGAGTCTCTGGCACCAGTGTATAAACTGTCTGATAATGGTCCGAGACAATTACATAGCTATCACACTCCTAGACTAATTATACCTGCGACGACTAGTAGAAAATAGTTGGCTCAGACATTTACCGGCACAGCTTTAACTCAAGACATCCTATAAAAAATTCACTACACGGACGGTTAAGTACCAGGTCGAGGGAGGCATTTGTTTTGCGTTGCATTCGTGGCACTTGGTGTCACTACGATTTGAAATGTGACGAGTGGCCTTGCAAACGGCAAGGGCTCTCCGAGCCGGGCACCAATAGCGTCTTAGAACGTGACCGAAGTCGGGCATCGTTCTATCAAGGCACGTATTCAACATGGATAGAAGACAGTCACACTGCGCTATTTACAATCGCTAGAATCACAATCCCAAAGGTAACTGCCGGCATAAGGCGATCAAACAAAGTCTGACTATGCAAGTAGAAAAGGGGAAGATGACAGAATGGAATACCACGTCTCCAGACAACCCACGCGCTCACAAGCTGGCTAGACTATCGCTAGCCCAGTCTAGGACACGCATAATCACACATCATAGGATGGAGAATGCAGCATCCACACGCATAGACAGGCAACATATGATAACTCATTGTATAGCTCTAACCCTGTTTGGGATAGGCAGAGCATATAGAACATTGTGGTGCTGAGAGAGAAAACGCAAGCAATGCCCACAAGGTAAATAGATAAAAAGGTATCCTCTGTTTCTAACGTGCATATCCGATATACCGGCCATCCCATGACGATTGCTGAGAGGCTAGTAGTGCAGGGTCACGGCCGACAATTCGGCACGGATAGTTATGGTGGTGAACCTTGCCGTTCTTGCACCATCGTGGCTAGCTAAAGTCAGACGTGCGGCCGCAGCTCTTGTATATGACGATCAAAGAGATCCTGCGTACAACGGTAGTAGATCCACAAAATGAATTAGCGTTGTTGTTATTCAACGGATTGGGGGGCATTTTAAAGGCTGCAAAGAAATGAAACACAGTTGAGAGATGGCAACGGCATTTTGGACGATGTCTCGGAGTGTCTCGCCCCAAGTGTTTCTACGCCGAGTGGCTGGACGTCTACCAACCGTTTTCGCAGCCATAGTTCTGATTTGAAGGCACAGTAGATTCTGCTGATCTTTCATTCGCCGTTTCGGCCGCTGGGCGATGAGCGAAAATACCAGAGGTTTCGATACTTTCTAGAGGTATCCTTGCCGCAGCTACCGCACGGGGTATATACTTTTAGACTAAAATATGTAAGAATCATGTGTTTATTAGAACAATTAATATTGGAGGCAGGCAGTTGGTCGTACCTCAACGTCGTACGTACTCCACCGCCACCACAGCCAGTTCCCGAGGCCAGCAAAACCTCATGCGCTACAGCTGTTGCAGGTATGCTTTTGACTCGTCAGGTACTGGAACGTCTATCATTAGCTGTTATTACATGTAAAATGATATATCAAACTTTCTCCACTCTCGCGACATTCGACAACTCTGAACACATTGTTCCGGCTGCCCATTGTGCCATGTCTGCCTGCAACAGCACGCCCTGTTATGGCTGAGTTTGGTCTGCCTAGTGGCACATATCTCCAGCAAGCAATATTGTGGATTGTTAATCGCGGCACAAATGCCAGCATTACTAGTGTGGCATGGGCATACCGGATGAAACGTCGGCACTCTGTATCTAGCAAGGATAGCAATAGGCAATGATGGACGCTCGCATGGGCACGGGCGTGCCGAGAACACTCAGCCAGCCACAAATCCAGCGTGCCACTCGAATCCTCCGTTTCGACGCACTACGACGATCAAATATCGTTGCAGTACGTGGCAAATGGTGTCAGTTTTGACTCTCATCACATCGGCCGCTGGCAGCATCCTGGGGAGGGGGGAGGGGGGCAAAGGAGTCTTACAGCATTTGCAAACCCGCAATCATGAACAGCCTTTTTCATGAGTAAGCAGTTTGAATACAACAGCGATAATATGTATATAAACCCTCCGGGTTGCTGGCATTATACCTCAACAGAATTCAGATCAATATGATCCGTTCAAGTTACATTTCTTCTGGCCACACATATCAGCTCAGGATACCACCGATTCTCCATTTATCATGAACTATTCACCAGTCGTCCAAGATCTTGCAAACGCTATCAACGGCAATGACGGGTGGCTAGGCAGATTTAATGGCGCCATTCTAAGTGCTAAAGCAGCCTCCCCAGATGATTATAAAGATATCCATGAAAAAACTGCGTTGCCTGACTTCCTTTCTTTCATTGACGACTTCCTAAGATGGGTTCCCAACGTCAACCCCGACGTTAAGGCAATGGACGATGTAATGGAAAGGCTAGGCAAATTCTACTTCGTCTTCGACCAAGAACAAGTATACAAGTTACAGACTCCAATTACGCCAGCTAACGCCGAAGGCCCCTTGTCGTGGTTGTCAAACTGGCTCGCGACATACGCTCTAGAGCTAGGCAACTTCATGGATACACCAGAATCCCTCACCAGGGCGTCTCTCCGGTCCTTCTATAACCGCCCCGACTACCATATGGAAGATTACATCCAACCTCGAGGGGGATGGAAATCCTATAATCAGTTTTTCGCTCGAAATGTGAAGCCCGGTGCTCGCAAAATTGACGACATTGGTAACGACTCCATTATCATAAGCCCGGCTGACTCTTGTTTTGACGGGGCGTGGCCGGTTGATGATAATGGAAACGTCACACTGAAAGAAGTTCCTTGGAACATCAATTCGCTTCTACAGCATAGCCACTACAGGGACGAATTCAAGGGCGGAATATTCATGCACGCTTTCCTTTCGTCGAATGACTACCATCGCCAACACGCACCGGTAGCAGGAACTGTTGTAGAGGCAAAGAATATTGCTGGCCAAGTTTACTTGGAAGTCAAAGCTAAAGACGGGAAGGTTTCCCCTGTCCGTCCACTGCCCCGGCGGGGAGAAAAGAACGTCGACGTCCTGGACAATGAAGGATATCAGTGGTGCCAGATGCGGGGATTGGTCGTTCTGCAGAGTCGCATCGGCTATGTTGCCGTCCTGCCTATTGGAATGGCGCAAATCTCGTCGGTGGTCATTACTGCGGAGGTAGGTAGATATCTACACAAGGGGGAAGAGATCTCGTATTTTCAGTTCGGCGGGTCGGACATTGTTGTTGTCTTTCAGAAAAAGAGCAAGGTTAACATCACTGCCGAACTCACCACTCCACGAACCCATTATAACGTCGGCAATAAAATAGCCGAAAGTCACATGGAGCTATGAAACTAGAAACAAATGGAGACTGGGCAGTCGATGATAGGCCTCCGATAAATTGTGTCCATTCAATTCTACCCTGGCAGCGGGCGCTCTCTCATGCCGGCGTCGTACGGCGGACGATAACGCAAAATGTGCTAAATAGGATTTTGAGGTTCAATTTGAGCTTTCACCCCAGTTATTCTCACTAGGCCTACACCAGCAGAGGGGTACTATATGCAAGTACTGTATATATACTACTAGCCAGTATAGCAGCTACACAGTAGCTAGTATAGTGGCTAGTACCTGTAAATATAGTAGCTAGTATAGCAGCTAGTATAGCAGCTAGTATAGCAGCTAGTACCTATAAATATAGCAGCTAGTATAGCAGCTAGTACCTATAAATATAGCAGCTAGTATAGTAGCTAGTACCTATAAATATAGCAGCTAGTATAGTAGCTAGTACCTATAAATATAGTAGCTAGTATAGCAGCTAGTATAGCAGCTAGTACCTATAAATATAGTAGCTAGTATAGTAGCTAGTACCTATAAATATAGCAGCTAGTATAGCAGCTAGTACCTATAAATATAGTAGCTAGTATAGTAGCTAGTACCTATAAATATAGCAGCTAGTATAGCAGCTAGTACCTATAAATATAGCAGCTAGTATAGTAGCTAGTACCTGTAAATATAGCAGCCAGTACAGCAGCCAGTACCTATAAATACAGCAGCCAGTATAGCAGCCAGTATAGCAGCCAGTACCTATAAATATAGCAGCTAGTATAGTGGCCAGTACCTGTAAATACAGCAGCTAGTATAGCAGCCAGTATAGTAGCCAGTACCTATAAATATAGTGGCCAGTACCTATAAATACAGCAGCTAGTATAGTGGCCAGTACCTGTAAATATAGTGGCTAGCACAGTGGCTAGTATAGTAGCTAGCATAGTGGCTAGGTAGTATTAAATATTTCTATACTGAGGGAATGTAGGTACTGAAGTGGTGTAAGCCTAATAGCACGAACCTCAAAATCCTATTTGGCACGTTTTGCGTTATCGTCCGCCGTACGTCGTGCTCCAGAGTAGGTTTTCTATCCACACGCGTATAGATTAATTAATCTATATAGAAATTTCTATACTCTATATTCTATATTCTATATTCTATAAAATACTACGTGACGCCTTATATAGGGTAGAGTAGTTCTCGTAATATAATTAAGTAAGCCTATATAGCCTAATTTAAGTTATACTTTAAGAGTAATTAATATAAAGTAATTAATAAGAAGAATATAAATTAAAGTATATACTTTATTAAAAATAGTTTACTTATAAACTAGAAATTATCTTTTTTTTATAATTAATAATTCTTTTTTATTTTTAAAAAATTAGATTATCTTATTAACTTAATTTATAATACTTAATACTTAAATATTATTTTCTAGTTATATATAAATATTAGATTTAAATTAGTTATTTTTATATAAAGTATATTTTATTATATATAGTAATTATCTATTTTTCTCTTTTTTTTATTTTTTTATTATTTAAGATTTTTTTATTTATTATAATATATCTTTTAACTAAATTATTTTTTTTAGTTTAATTATTAATAATTAATTAATTTATTTATTTTACTTATAAATTCTTTATTAAAAAAAGATCTTAATCTTTTTTTATTAAATATTTTTTCTTTTTTTTATATACTTATACTTTAATCTTTATTCTTTAATTATAATAGTTATACTTAATATTCTTTAGCTCTTTTTTTTAAAGAATATAAATATTATATAAATATTATAAATATATTTCTTCTTCTTAAAATCCTAATCCTTAAGATTCTTTATTATTT
The DNA here is from genome assembly GCA_038367545.1 of Beauveria asiatica. Lineage (NCBI taxonomy): Eukaryota > Fungi > Ascomycota > Sordariomycetes > Hypocreales > Cordycipitaceae > Beauveria > Beauveria asiatica. The sequence goes on along the minus strand of JAAHCF010000490.1, from coordinate 7,628 downwards.
AATTATTATTAATTCTATAATAACTTATTTAAATAATCTTATATTAAGACCCTAGAAGAGTATAGTATAAATATAAAGAAATAATAAAAAGGAATAACTTAAATATAAATATCTAAAGATAAGATATAGTTATATAAAAAATATATAAGTACTTAGTTATAGTATTAATATAACTTAATAAAGATAAAATAGTAATAATTCCTAATATTATTATAAGTATAAAAATATATAATTAAATATAAATATTCTTTTTATTATAACTTTATAAAATTATTACTTTAAAAACTTATTTAATAAGTAAAGAAATTATAATATTATAATTATTACTAAAAGAAAAAGTAGCTAAAATATATAAAGTATTTACTATTACTTATAAAGCTATTAAACTAGTTTATAATACTAATAGAAATATAGTCCTTTTAAAGGTATTATATATATATAAAGTATTTATTAACTCTTAATTAAGAGGTTTATATAATAAAAAAAGTATAATATTAAATAAAAGCTTAAATAATTAGTAATATTATTATTTATTAAATTATTAAAGATTTTATATTAAATAAAGATATTATTAAAGACTAAAGAAAACTATAAGACTTTTAATTATAAAGTAAATAATAAAAATTAAATATAAAAAAGATAAAAAAGTTATTTTTAAAATTATAAAAGAATATTATCTTTTTATACTAATTTTTATAAATAAACCCTAAAAATAGTATTAGGGCCCTAAGGAGGCGTAGTATATATATAGGGAGGAAATAAGCGGGGATATATAGAATAGGGATACTAAGGGTAGGGTAGAGTCACGTGGGGAACATATAAGTACTTAGCTATAGTATTAAGGTAAGTAAGTAAAGATAGGGTAGTAATAATTCCTAGTACTATTATAATTATAAGGGTATATAGCTAAATATAAATACTCTTCTTACTATAACCTTATAAGATTATTACTCTAAAACCTATTTAATAGGTAAAAAGACTATAATAGTATTATTATAGCTAATTAAAATTAATAATAATAACCTACTAATAATAAAATAAAGGTAATTACTTAAGATTTTACTAAGGAATATATAAAAAAAATAACCTATAATATTAATATAATATTATTAATAATAAAAATATCTAATAATATTATAAGAATTAACTTAACCCTTATAAAGGATAAGTTATAAAGTTATTTTACTTAGGTTATAAATATATAGTAATATAAGAAAATATTAAAGTTATTATAAAAGGTAGAAAAAGGGGAAGATATTAAACTAGGCCTAAATCTAAAAATACTCTTAAAAAAGGAGAAATAGAAGAATATAATAATAATATAATTACCTAATACCTAATTTAAAAGGAAGTTATATATTAAGTACTAGAACTTCTTAATAGCTTTATAAACTTACTTTAAAGCTAATATAGATAATTATATAAAAGACTAAGAGAAAATAATATATATAGTACTTTATTTTTAAGGAGAAGCCTAGAAGTATTAGAGTAGTTACTTTAAAGATATTTTAGTAAAAAGGTATAAAGGATTCTCTTAAGAGGAATTCTATACTTAGTATAAAAATAAACTAAAAAATAAAAATATTAGGGTATAAAGAGTAATATAAGTACTTATTATATATTAATAAAAGGATTCTAAATTAATAAAAGAGTACTTATAATACTTTAAAGATATTATACTAAAGCTACTAAATATATTAGCTTTAAGTATAAAAATAGTTTAAGTAACTAAGTATATATAAAAATAAATTAAAATAGCCTTAAGTAATAGTAATACCCTAATAACTTAGAAATTATTAGAATCTTAGGTAGAAAATATAAAAAGAGTAGTAAGGATAATATAAAAGGTAAGGAAAGTAAGACTAATAGGATTACTATTAGGGATACTATAGGGACCTATAGTATTATATAAAGGAAATAGTAATAGTATAAGATACTATAAATATAAAAGTATAAACTATATTTAAAAAGATTATTAAGTACCTTATTATATAATATATAAATACTAGTTATATATTATAGCTTAATATATAAATAAAGGCTAGGTATTAGTTAAGTAAATAGTAAGTAATAACCTTATTATAATACCCTTAAATAATATACTTATAAAGTAAGTAAGACTAGAGAATAAGGATTAATAAGAAGTCTACTACTAACTATACCTAAAAAAGGAGATTATAGTAAAAATATAATAAAAATAAGGCTAAGAAACTATATTAGTCTTTCTAAATATAAAAAGTAATTTAAATATAATAAATAAAAGTTTAATAACTAAAGATTAAATTTAAAAGCTAAATATTATAAACTTACTAAGATATTTTCTTAAGAAAATAAAGTCTTATTATATTTATAAATAAATAATAAAGATACTCTAAATTATAAATAACTTAAAAATTAAAAAAGAGTAATAAATACTATTTATAGTTATAGATAACTCTTTATAAGTAATATTAAGACTATAGTAGTATATTAAGAAGAATATTTAATAATAATATAAAGAAATAAAGTAATACTTTTTAATTTAGTAGGGTAATATTAAGCTAGTTATAAACCTAAAGGAACTTTATAAGGTAACTAAGTAAATAAGATTATATATAATTATAATAAGGGGACTAAAAGATAAGGAGGGAGATTATTATAAAGTAAAAGTAATCTTAAAAAGCTATTAAGATTTTAGTTAGATATTCTTAGTAAAAGAAATAGCTAAACTACCTACCTTAAATAGACTAATATATATAATTAATATTAAGAAAGGGAAAAGCCTACTATAAAGACTTATTTATATATTATTTATAAAAGAGCTAGATAAACTTTATAAATTTATAAATAAGGGGCTAAAAAGAAGCTAGATCTAATACTCTATAAGCCTAATAAAGGCGCCTATACTCTTTATATTAAAGAAAGGAGGTAAGCTATAACTATATATTAATTACTAGGGGTTAAACTAAATAACTTATAAGAACTATATACTATTACTATTAATTATAAAAATCTTTAATTATATAAAGAAAATAAAGATTTATATAAAGTTAAATATAAAAGATATTTATAAATAGCTATATATTTATAAAGGTAATAAGTAGAAAATAGTATTTTATTATTAATATAAATACTTTAAATATATAGTTTTATTATTTAATTTAATAAAGGCACTAATATTTTTTAAGAATATATTAATTATATATTATATAAGGAAATTAATTATATTTATATTATATATTTTAATAATATCTTAGTATTTAGTAAAGATAAAGTAGAATATATATAGTATATATACTAGGTATTAGTAAAGCTAGAAAAAGTAAAGCTATACTTAAACCTAAAAAAGTATAAGTTTAATATAATTATAATAAAATTCCTTAAGTTTATAATAAAATAAAGGAAAATTATAATAAACTAAGAATATATTAAAATAGTTATAAGTTAATTAGAACTAAGTAATATTAAGGAAGTCTAATTATTTCTTAGTTTTATAGGATTTTACTAATAGTTTATTAAGAACTTTAGTAAAATTATATTATTACTAATAAAAAGGATAAAAGAAAATATAAAAAGAAGGTTCTAGTTAATTACTAAGGAGTTAGAAGTATTCTTAAAGCTAAAGCTAGCTTTTATAAAGGCTCTAATACTAATATAGTTTAACTTAAAAGTACTAATTTAAGTAAAAATAAATACCTTAGACTTTATAATTAAAGTAATCTTATTATAATTATAAGAAGGATACTAGTACCTAATAATATTCTTATTATAAAAACTCTATAAAGTAAAACTATAATATTAGATACTAGATATAAAAATATTTATAATACTAATAGTATTTTAGTAATAAAGGCACTATTTAATATACCTAGTATAAATAATTAATATAATTATAGATTACTTAAACTATAATTACCTAATAAAGAAGAAAAATCTAACTTATTATTAAATAATAGTACTAAATAAATTATTTTTTTTTAATTTTAAAATTATATTTAAATTAAAGAAATTAAACCTAATAAATATACTATTATAAAAAGAAAATTATAATAATAAGGAAAAAGTAAAGGTATAAGAGAATAATATAATCTTAAGGTTCTTATAGTAGTTTAGTAGTAAAGAATAAAAAGAGGAGATAATAAAGCTAAGACTAAGATTAGTAAGGATTATAGTAATATTAGGTAAGGAGTAAGAAGGGGGGATAAAGGAAGGAAATAGGGGAGATATAGAGACACCTAAAGAAAAAGCTTAGGCACCTCTAGTAAATAAGATAAGAGAATACTAGTAAGGGGATACCTTTATAAAGAAAGTATATAAGAAGATTTAAAAAAGCTATATAAAGATAATAACTATATAAAAGGGGTATTAAAATATAAATAATTATAACCTTTTATATAAAAATAAAAAGATCTTTATACTAATAAAAATAAAAATAGAGATTTTATAATTATATTATAATAACTTTATAGCTAAGTACTAAGGGATATATAAGATAAGTAAAAGGATAAGCTAATAGTTCTTTTAATAATCTTTAAGAAAAGATATAATAATATATATTAAAGTATATTATATTTATTAAATTATAAAAAGAAGATAATATTAACTATATAGCTACTTAGTTATATTATTAATACTAAGTTAATTATTTAAAAAGATTATTATAAATATAATTATAAGGCTATTAGAGGTTTAAGGTAAGAGGGGAAAATAAAATATAATCTTAATAATTATAAATAGACTAAGTAAGTATAATATCTATATTATTATAAATAAGAATTTTACTAATAAGGGCCTTATAAATATTATCTTTTATAAGGTTATAGTATACTATAAAATACTAAAGGATATTATATTAGATTATAGATTTATCTTTATCTTAAGGTTTTAGTAAAGTCTTTACTACCTCCTAGTAATTAAGTAATATCTTAGTATAATATTCTACCCTTAGATAAATAAGTAAATAAAATAAATAAACTAAGTAATTAAATATTACTTATAAATATTCTACTTTATAAACTAGTTAAACTAGCTAGTATATCTCTTAATAATATAATTTATATATAATATAAGTATATAAGTATTAACTAATAAAATACTTATAAAGATACTACTAGGGTATAACCTAATAATCCTAATACTAATAAGGCTTTATAGGTTAATTAATATATAAGTAAGTATTAGGGTAAAAATCTAGTAAGCTATTAGGGATAAAGTAGTAAGGTATTTATAAATAGCTTAATAAGCTTAGGTATACTAGTATAATAAGGGAAAAAAGAAGAGGGAATTTATAATAAGTAACTAAGTACTCCTTATAATAAAGAACCTATACCTATAGTAACTATACTAGAAGCTTATAATAAAGTATATAAGACTATACTAAATTATAAAGTAAGTTAATATAAGTAGCTTAGTATACTAAATAGACTTCTTATTTAAGTTATATATTTATAATATATTTAATATAAGCTTATTAGAACTATATTATAAATAAGAAGGGTAAGAAAATATAATAAATAACTTAATATTATAAGGAGATAAAGAATATAAAGTAGAGGAAATTATAGGGTATAAGTACTAAAAGAAATAATAATTATTCTAAGTAAAATAGGTAAGTTATAAAGAAAAAGAGAACTTATAATTATAAAAAAGTAATTTTATAAAGGGGGAAATAATTAAGGAATATAAAGATAACTTATAAAAATAATAAAAAAAGAAAGGAAATAGTAATAAATAAACTATAAGATTATAAAGAAATAAAAGTAAAGTAACTAATTATAAATTAATAGTAAATTCTTAATAAGTTTATAAAGTCTAAGTTCTTTAATAAAGTAATAAGGTAATAATATCTTTACTATAAATATAATAATAAGAAATAAGGTCTTTAGTTATAATATAGTAATTATAATATTATTATATACTAATAAAAGTAAAAAGATAAATAAATTTTTAGTAAAAAAAGTATAATATAATTATAAGAGAATAATAAGGATACTATAAGCTTATTACTAAGGGGTAGGGGCGTGCTTAGGATTATTATTAAGATAGTTATTAGGAGGAGGCTATAAGCTTATAATTAATAAAGTAGACTATTAAATAGTTATAGTAGAGTTAAGGTAAGGATATAAATAAATAGTAATAGTAAATACTTTAAAGTTATAATTATTAAGTAATATAAGAATAAAGCTAAACTTAATACTAAAGGAGGTATACTAGTAGTAGGTTAATAAGTAAAGAGTAACTAAAAAGTAATAAGTAACTTATAATAATATAATATAAGCTAAAAATAAAATAGTAAAGATACTCTAGCTAAGATATAATAAGGGTAATAATATATTTATAATTAACTTCTTATATAATAAAAGTAATATACTTAGTAGTAATAGGAGGTAAAGATACTATAAGGAGGCTAGTAGTTACCTATAAGGTAATAATAGTAGTAATAGACTATAGGGTTATATCTTATTTAATATAAAAAGGCTAATAATAGTAAACTACCTACTTAAATATAATAAGGCTATAGTAACTAGTTAAGATTTAATAACCTAGGGTAGTATTAGTAGACTATAGTAAGTTAATAGTAAAGTACTAGTAAGGTAATAGTAAATATATAAAGATAATAGTATTATAATACTAATAATTATAAAATATATTATAAACTTATTATTTATTTATAATAAATATAAAATAGTCTTTATTACTATATAAATACTTAATATACTTTATAAACTTAACTATAAAATAATAAGTTAATAATAAATAAACTAAGGGGTTATAATAACTTAACTAGCTTAAGAGTAATAGTCTTTATAATTTTTAGTCTTATATACTATATAATAAAAGTAATAATTATAAATATAATTAAAGTTATAAAGATAAAGTAAGTTAATAAAGAAGAAGTAATAAAGGTATAAGTATATATATAAGGCTATAGTTAAAAGTATTAAAAGGAGTATTAGTAAAGGAGATAAAGAGGGGATATAAAGAGGAACTTACTTAAATATAGTAAATTAGGCTATTATAGTAATAGCCTTAGGGATAAGGACCTAAGTAGACCTATAAGGTAATAATAAGTTAAAAGTAAAAAAGAAATAAGTAAATAACTTATATAATAGTAAACTACTAAAAGGGGGGTTATAATAAGAAAAGAGTAAGGTAATAAAGAAATAATAATAAAGTTATAATAAAAAGAGAGATTAAATTATATAAAAGCTAGAATATAATAAATTAGTAATAAGGATATAATAACTAAATAAGGATAATAAGATAAGGTAATAATAAAGTAAAGGTATAAGAGGAATAAAGAAGGTAAAGGAAATAGTAAGAAGAAGGGAAGAAAAAATATAACTAAAAAGGTAAAAAAATATAAAATTAGTAATTTAAGGTATATATAATAGAAATTAATATAAAAAAAATATAAAGAAAAGCTAAGAGAAAAAGATAATAATAATATAAATAAGAAAAAGGAAGAAAGCTATAAAGGTAAGGGGAAGTTAATATATATAAAGTTTAGTAAGGTTAAGAAAAAAAAAAAAAAAAAAAAAAAAAAAAAGAAGAAATAAAAAAAAAAAAATTAAAAAAAGTAAAAAAAAAAAAAAAAAAAAAAAAAAAAAGAAAGTATTATAAAGAATACCTATAAGCTTAAATAATAA
>JAAHCF010000489.1:0-29003 GCA_038367545.1 Beauveria asiatica | reverse complement strand
CTAAACTTGGAGCGATTTGCCTGGCTCGTTTTTAAAGAACTTGCGTGTGGCGCATGAATGGGTTCCCCCCCCCCCCCCCCTTTTCCAATCGAACGTGGGAAAAAGGCAATGCGTGTAGTTTCAATGAATAGCCAATTCTTTCTTCTTTTTTTGCCGTGCTTTACCAAGTTTGACCCCGGCCTACATGCGCTTCCCCCCCCCCCGATTCAAGAAATCCAACTTGCAACTTTTGGGACAGTTTATTTAAGCTGCCGAGTTATGCTTTGCCGAAACTAGTTTGGATCAATGTGCCCAAAAGCAAAGGGATCGCGTGTGTGTACGGATACCTGGTGAGCATTAAGCGTCAAAAGATTACAAACTGCATCATCCAACATATTTCCTCCATCAAAGCACCTCCCGATGCCAATCATCTCTCCGGAGCCCCAAGCCTCAAAAAAAAAACGTGTACAAGGAACATTGGCAAGATTACAACTGCTAGTTACCAGCAGCTGCTCTAATTGATTAGACGAATGTCACATCAGCACACCGTCAGCCAATCCGTACTCTCTAGTAAGTTGGTGTTGTTGAAGACATTGCGTCACACGACAATTCATAGTGAGTTGGAAGCGGGCCTAGCTAGTAATGATACGTACCCTGACTCGCATTTCTATTCTTGGTATTTTTAGCCCATTTTCTTTTCTGGGGGAGGGTGTCACCGACCGCCCCGGGCGGGGGAGGGGGTCTCTGTCCCGGGGCCGGGCACCCCATCCTAGCGATTCCTCCCGTCTTTCTCGGGGCGGGCCTGGCTAGTCGGCCGTGTCCGCTTGATGCTGTGTTTAAGAACCCGGCGACGCGCGTTTCACCACCCTACGCGACAACACGAGCAGTCTTTTTCTTTATTCTATTTTTTTTTTTTTGTCCTTTACCTTGACGGCCTTTTCAATCAAGTATCCTGCTGGGTGAGTACAAAGACTCAATGTAAGCGGACCGAGACATCAAAATCCCCTTCAATTCATGAGCGAAGCAAAACCGGCTTGTTGCCTTTGCCAACCCTTTTATTTTCGGTACCACTCCTGGATTCATTCAACTAAGAGGGAAAAAAAAAAAAACGCACAACTAATATCTGGCCAACACTGGCAAGGTTAGTTGCCGAGGCGTACAAGTAGGAATCTTACTTGTCGCGCTGTATTTACCTGGTTGACGCTAATAACAGGAACGGATGGATCCCTAAAAGTGTTCAGCAAGCGGTTTCACACCAGCAGCCACACTGTCATGGAGTTTCGTCGTCTCTTTGTTCTGATTCTATTCATTCTTGTATCTGATTCATACTGTTGAAATAGAGACATACTTTGAATTATATTCGTAGTATCTTCTTGTACTCCGTACTAGCAACTGGCTTGTCCATTTCCAAGGCTGCTTTGATTCTCTTTGCAAGGCCATGACAGAAACATCTAGCAACTATTTAACTAACTAGTACCTGCAGTCCCTACCGAGAGCCGTGTGGGTACAGTCTACCCACCTCACAGCACTCTTGATCCAAAGACACCTTGGTTCGCTTTCTCCATATTCTCCAGCACCAAACTCTCCCGTCTTCCGCTTGTGCCCCTGCTCAGCTCACACCTCGGGGTTGTACGGAGCAATGCCCTTTTTCAGCTCGCTGACGATTTCTGCCGCCTCGTCGGCGTTGCGTGCCTCAAAGTCATAGCGCTTCGTCTCCGTTGCTCTATACACGACCAACTGTAACAGCGACGTCAGTACCCGAGCCCATTTCAAAAGACAAAGAGACAGAGAGAAAACAGTGAGCATCCGCGTACCTTGAAATTCGTCGGATGCTTTCGCGCCACCTTGCACCCAATCACGTTGCTGAAATGCACCGTCGTCGTCTTGCTCGTGCTGTCGTGCAGCGCCTTGCCCCCCGACGCCGGCTTAATGTGAATGTACTCGCCGTCAATCATCAGCAGCCGCTCGCTCAGCACCAGCCGCATCGGCTGCTTGCGCCACACCGTGTAGCTGTACCCCTCGTTGCTCAGCTCGTCCTGCTTGAGCGCCTCGCGCGCCAGCGGGTGCACCCCCAACATCGGGCCTGCCCCGCGCTGCTTGTTGTTGGCCCGCCGCAGCATGTGGCTCTCGGGCAGCGACGTCGCCGCACCCGGTCGCGGCGATGCGCTGCTCGGCGAGCCTGCCATTGTCAGCGGGCCGTCCGTCGCGAAGCGCCGCCGGTACAGCTCCAGGTCCGACACGTTGCCAATCGACGAGACGGGCCGGTCAATCATCACCACGGCCCCAGAGCCCGGCAGTTTGAGCACGTGGTTGGCCTTGTCGAGCTGCCTCTTACGGCACACGAGCTCCAGAACCTCTTCCAGGTATGTGTCCGTCGTCACATCAACCGTAACCATTTGTCCGGGAACAATATCCGAAGACATAATATGCACGCGCAATAGTTTCTGCTGGCCTCTGTTGGTATTCGGCATGATGTTCGGCGTCTGCGGCGCGTCGGCAAGTGGCGTATTGGGGCGATACGTAGTCGTGACAATAGGATTGTGCCGAGGTCGGTTGGCTCCGAGCTGTGTTGCGGCGACAGCAGGCTGTAGATTATATTTGCCGACTTCTTCTGCATCATTTTCAGAAGTGGACTGCGATGCCGCCTCTTGGTCGTCTTGTGGCGTGAGTTTCTTGTTCGCTTCATACTCGTCCTCGTCAGCGAGCACTAGAGCAAAGTCGTCAAAGGCTCTCGAGTTGGAACGCATGCGACCACCACCTCTCAGTCCTGCATTATGAACAGTTGTAAACGAGACAAGAGGCTTCGTTCTCTCGAATGGCGGGAAGTCGTCGTCCACTTCGCCACCCTCCTCCACCATTCGTAGTGTCCACCAGTTTATGTTCAGCTTGTCGCGCGGCAGACGAGGCTCTCTCTTCTCCTCGTTGTATCGGTACAAGCTTAGGCCGATGAGGTCCGCAACCGTCACGGCTCGTTCAGCGCCTTGCCCATCGCTCACACGTGGTCGGATAGGCACCTCAAAGGGCTTGCTTGATGTTTTAGCATATGCTGGATATATGCGAACAGCAATGGATCCAGGCGTTCCTTGACCACTGTAATGTGCGAATTTCTGAAAGGGTATTGTTGATTTGTGTTCTGTGGCTTTCAACCCCTGCGTAAGTAAACTTGATGGCTGTATGATGCTCAGAGGTCGAATGGTGCTTAGGGGCCGAGGGGGCGGTAGCGCCGAAAGCTTTGCAGGCTCAGATGGGAGCTGCGATTTTCGTATCATCGATTGTCTGCGGTAGTTTCGCGGAGGGGTACCGACGACTGGCTGTGTTGGTGAGTCGTTGTCGACTGCGTTCAGAATAGACGCCGAGTCGATACTTTCGACATAGTCTTCTGAAATATCAGACCCCTCATACGAGTCTTCTTCTTCCTCTGGCAGTAGCGTTGTGTCGGCGCGCTGGATGCCGGGCATAGGCTCCTCGTTAATTCTGTCCTGCAGCTTCAACGAACGCACCGCCGCCCGTGCCGCCTCACGGTGCCTCTGCGCATGAGGCATGTCGAACTCGCTCTCGGAAGAAATTTCGCTGCTAGTGACTGTATCTCTTCGTGAGCGCTCCTTGACCGTTTCCAGCGCCGACTGAGAGCCGCGGCGCCATGCCCTCGGCGACGTGCTGCCAAATGGCTGCTTGAGGCTCGTATTTTGCAGCGGCGACGACCCCGCGCGGTGGCGTAGGGGCATTTTGGCGAATTTTATTCGCTGCGCGTCGCGCTGCTCCTGTTCTTCCTCGCTCTCGTCGGTGAGATCGCTGCTGTCGTCCTCCTCCATCTGCTCGCGGCGCCTGCGCCTCTTAGTTGCAATGCCGGGGCCCATGGTGTCGGCGCCGCCGTGCGTCAGCATGCCGCCGTCATCTTCTCCATCTTCGAGTGATAAGCCGAGCAGGCGTGGAGCCTGAAAGTATTCCGAAGCAATCGCCGTGGGGATCGGAGGGGAATGCGTCCGCTTATGGCTCGACGTCGGACGCCATCCTGCGGCTTTGAACGGCGCGGTGTTGATGAAGCTCTCGTTTACAGTGAGAAGGCGCTCACCCACGCCGTCGGAAATGTCGTTGAGATAACTCGTTCGCAGCTGGTAAGAGACGAGACTGGCGATTCGTTAGCTGGTGCAGATGTGATGGGAGGGGACCGCCAGCAAGTGGGCAGTGCTGAGCTGCACTCACTCTTCCAGTTGAAGAACGGACATGGTGGGGGGGGAAACCGGTGCTCTGTAATGTTAAGTGCGATATGTATGAATTGTATAGATGCACATTGCGCGAGGAGATCTAGAACTGTGCCGCAGGGCGACAATGGATATGGTGGGAGGAAATCGGGGTCTGGGAAGTGAACTCCCCCACATTGAGACAGCGTCACTATTTACCTACCTACCTAGTAGTAGGTAGTTGGTAGCAACCACCCGAACCATCTTCCAAGGACGCTATTGCTGAGCAAAGATGTCAAATTATCCTTTTCAGGGCTTGTCATTCTCCGCAAAAGCGGAATTCAATTGAACCTATGCATTGTCGAGATCCATACAAAATAAGTATCATATACAAATAATTGCTCATGGTAATTGCCTTCTATATCGAGCTAGCACAGTGTACACAAGCACGGATGTCAATGACCATCAAGTTTCAAAGCTCGCATTCCGGGTATCATAAAAACTACTCTTTTTGTCGCATATCAGCCCATAGTCTATCGATAATTTGAAAAATCGCCGTGACATCCCTCATGACCTTGTCGTCCACTTTACCACCCAGACGCTGCTGAATCTTGTCCGGATGCCACCGCACACGCTCGTCCTTGAGCTTGGACACGAACGCCGCCTCGCCAATTTCGTCCGCCGCTAGTCCGTGGACGAAGAACTCCCGCACCTCCTGCTCGTCAATCTCTTCCTCGTCACCGTCCTCGACGATGCCCCAGCCCGCGGCGCGCTTTGCCACGCCGCCCTTCCACGGCCAGGCCATGTTCCGGGCCGCCCCGTCCCAATTCTCCCACGCCACGGTGTAGTCCTCCCAGCGACGCGCCCAGTATCTCCGCTCACGTCGTGCCTCGCCGCGGCGGAGGCTGCGCTCCATTTCCTCGTGTAGTTTCTTGCTACGGCGGGCCTCCTCCTCTTTTTGCTTGCGACGTTCTTCGCGCCGGGCGCGCTCCTCCAGCAGACCGGCGTGCGTCTTTTCCCACATCTTCTGCCGCACGTGGGCTGCATATTCCTCGTCCGTCATGCGCTCTAGCTCGCCTTGCGGGCCGACCTTGTCTTGCTCGTAGACATGGACCGGTTGTCCGTAGACGCCCTCCCAGTAGGCCGCGCCCTCTTCGTCTGCCATGGCGTCGAACAGCGACTCGCGGAACGCCGCTTCTGGGTCGAGCGGCTCTTCCTCGTATGGGTTTGGTGGAGTGGGTGAGCGGCTGCGTCGTCGATGTTGATGACGATGGCTATGTCGACGTGAGTTATCTTTTCTTTCGTCATAATTTCCGCGGCCATCTCGCGAGCGGTGATGACGACGACGTGAATGTTCTTGTGGCTCATCCTTGTTGTAGTCTTCTCGCGAGGGGTGCCGCCGGCTGCTACGATGACTGCGATTACTACGACTGGATCGCTCTCCTTTGAGCTTCAGACGGCTGTGCCTTGGACGTGTCGTGTCCCCATCGTCGATATCCTTCGCATCGCCATTGGCTGCTGGCTTGTCTCGTGGCGACCGTGAAGGCGGGGTTGCCGAGCGTCGGCGGCCGGATCGATGCCTCAAGGGCGGATGCGATGAGTTCTCGGGGTTGATGGAGGAAAGAATGTGTCGTCTCTTGGGAGACGTTCTGCCATCGTTCATGGCGGTGCTGCCATCGCAACGTAGGGTAGATGAGTGATGTGATGTAGGAGGATAGGTGCTGCAAACCCGGTAGCCCATTCTCTTACCAGCCAGGTCCACTTTTTCGACTAGTGGTTAGTAGATAGGTACTACTTGGGAGGCAAGGAGGGACGCAGCAACTGTGTGTACGAAAACTCTGTCTCTGTTCTTTGATTAATTCCAACTTGCTCGTGTATAGAATAATTATGCTCGCTTAAACCAGAAAAACTGTTGTATGCGCAATCCGTCCAGTTGTACGGTCCCATTTATCATCTTCTTGCAGTGCCAAGTACACAGGAAAGTGACTATGAGTCTAACACTAATAGTTAAGCAATAAGTGATTGGAAACTGGAACAGAACATCTATTCTATCAGGTATTTACCACACATCACTCACAATATGATGACCCGCATTCAGCGCTGGCGATTTGGCGAATCTGCGGAGTACATTAGTACTGTAGCAGCATCTTGCCAACCGCCTAGCCACTCCAAACCGGCCGTTTATTAACGGGGTTGTGGGGCCCAATCTAGGGGGGTTGGAGGGGCCCAAGGGCCCTGGCCAAGACAATGTGCGACACCCTTCTGGACAACGAGGCGCTTTCAAGGGAGTCAGCTAGCTAAAGAAAATCTTTGTTTCATCACGACTTTCACGCATACGTCACAAGAGCAGAATCGAACCTACAGCGCAAGCAGGTCTACTGTGCGCATGTAGTTCTGCAGCCAGGGACAAACACCACAGCAGTGCATCCTTTGCCGACAAGAAACCACAAGCTGCCCGTGAGGGAGTTATTGCTGCCATGGCCGGCCTGGCGCTCCTCATCGTCCTATGCGTTAGTCCTTCTCGCAATCGCGTATTCCAAACGTATGATGCTAATATGACTGTCCCATAGGCCATCATGGCAGTCGCGTAAGCCTTTCTCATCTTGCAAACGAACCCTTTGGGTCGGCGGAAGTAGGTACTGACATTGTGCACACTGCAGCTCCTTTTTTGCCGGCGCATTGCCGTTGTCGATGAACCTATCGCAGTCGCAGCTGCGCCTAATATCGAGCATTGGCGTCGGCGTTCTCGTCGGCACATCGCTGATTGTCATTATTCCGGAAGGCATCGAGGCCGCCTCGACAACACCAATTGTCGCGCACGACCACAAAACGGGCCAGCTGCTGCGACGAGTCCCCCGGGCTCTTGCCGTCGAGGCACGCAGCATCTTGGCGCACACGGCAGCCACTCCCGCAGCGAACGACTGGCACAATGAGGAGGCTGTCGAGGGCGAGATTGTCCGACGCGCGGCCGCACGGGCGAATGAGGAAGAGGGCCCGACGACACCGCCCACAGACACGCCCAACCACACAGACCCCAGCGCAGACGACCACGACCAGCACGCGGATGGCGAAGAGGCGCACTCGGACGTTCCGACGCTCGAGATTGGCCTGTCCATGGTGCTCGGCTTCATCCTTATGTTCCTGATCGACCGGTTGCCGCAGCATGCCAGTGACAGCCTACAGTCGGCGCCAGCGACGCAGCACATCAGCATGGACAACCTCGGGGGTGACCGCGCCTCGGCGGACGAAGAACGCGGCTTCCTCGGGAGCTTGTCCCTGCGCGAGGCGCCTAGGGTGGCGCGCAGCATGGCCACGACGATTGGGCTGGTGATTCACGCGGCGGCCGACGGCATTGCCATGGGCGCCTCGGCCGCGACGTCAAGCATGAAGCTCGGCTTCATCATCTTTGTCGCCATCATGATTCACAAGGCGCCCGCGGCGTTTGGCCTCACCTCGGTGCTGCTGCGGCAGGGCCTGTCGAAGCGCGCGGCCAAGGCACACCTGCTCGTCTTCAGCCTGGCGGCGCCGGCGGGGGCGCTGACGACGTACATGCTTGTCTGGCTGCTGGGCGGCGGCAAGATGGACGAGAGCACGGGGCACTGGTGGACGGGCATGCTGCTGCTCTTTTCCGGCGGGACGTTTCTGTAAGTGTTTGCGAATGGCCGGCTGAGAGAAGTCTATATGCTGACAGAGAGTTGCAGATATGTCGCCATGCACGCCATGGAGGAGAATGGCGCGAGCCACAGCCACGACCAGGGCCCGCAGTCGAATGGCTACATGGAGACAAACACTAATAACCCGGCCAAGCCCAGCGGACCGGCGCTGCGGGACACGCTTGCGACGACGGTGGGCATGTTGGTACCGCTTCTGACGCAAATCGGAGGCCATCACCATTGATTGCATGAGTCGGGGGCTGCCAAAATATTTTCCTTGAAGCGGATTGACGTTTCTACAAGGGTGTCAAAATAATATTGGAGTTGCTCTCCAATTTTTGAGAATTCTTTTTGTTTCTCAAAAATTTAAGCATTGCTTACTTTCTTTTCAAAGCCATCATTGGATGTTTCCTCGGAGCTCACCAGTTGCAGTGTGTAAAGCGTGTGTTGGCATCGGCTGAGTTATGGCGATACCGAGATACTGGTAGAGCAAACCATGCTATATACTTGCTCCATAGACCAGGGCTCGGGAGGCGCCAGCGGTCCGATGCGCTCTTCCATGGTTGTAGCCAAGAAATGCGAGACCATCCCTGTGACGGCGCGGAGGTACCGATACATGATCAAGGCGCCACGACAATGTCGAGCATTTTCTTCCACCCCTTCTCTTTCCTCGGCTCAGGGTCATGTTGTGGACTTAGCAAGCGGCCCCTTTTAAAGTTGAAACACTAGACAGGACTGAGGAATTAGGAGGGGGGGGGGCTTAAAAAAGTGCCGTGGTGATGTAAAGGGCAACTGAGCAACAAACATGGTCATTGCATGCAGCACATATGCCGGGCGAGAGCAAACAAAGGGGTTCGAAATATTTAAAGCAATGGAGTCCTCCAGGGGGGCTTTATTCTATTTTAGAGTACGAGATGCGGCGCAGCAGCCGGAACACGCGCATATTCCTAGAAGATGTTAAGCAGTCAGCCGGGGTATGCGCAAACAGTTCCGGTGGCTTGGCTGTCTGATAATAGGAGTAGGAGATGATCTGAGCAGATGTGTTTAGCCATTTCTGTTGCCGAATCAATATTTATTCATGATATGGCCTTGGCCAAAGACTAAAGTTCACTGCTCGGTGGATCAGGGCAATAAATTTAGACAGCGTCGATGAAACAGTTGAACGATTGTGAGGGGACCAGGGTATGAAGACATGGCATTGCCATCCCTTTGACTGTGGAGGAGGAGCAAGCAGGTCACTCGCCCTATATATTAAGAAATTAGCGTAGGTATAATATAGTACGTAGCCTATAATATATAATTTAAAATAATATTTATTATAAGTAAATTAGGGGGAAGTAAAAGAAGAGGAAAATATAAGTAAATTTACTAATAAATTCTCTTTTTTAAACCTTAGTTTTATATTTTTAATAACCTTTTAAAGAAGGAATTATTTATAAAAAATAAAGGATTTAACTAACTAAATACTAATATTTTTATAATTATAGTTATACCTTTTAACCTTTAATTTATATTATTAGAGTCTTAATAAGATCTTTAATAATTTTTTATTAATATTAACTTTAATAAGCTTAATTTTAAACTTTTTATTATATTTTATAAGAATTTATTAATTATAAACCTCTTATAAATATTATTATTACTTTTTTAATAATTTTTATTTATTTTAGTTATAAATTCTTAAATAAAATATATAAATAAGTATAAAAGTTTTACCTTTATTAGGCCTTAATAATAATACTTTTATTAATATAAATAAACTTTAATTAATATTTTAAAGCTTTATTTATTTATTATTATTTTAATTTATATAAGAATTTATAAAAAATCTTAAATTTCTAACTATTAAAAGACTTTAATAAAAAATACTTAATTAATTTATTTAATTATATAATATATAATTTATAATTAATTTTTTCTTTTTTATTAATACTTTTATTTTTATAATTATAAATAAAATCCTTAAATTAATATTCTAATACCTTTTTATTAAGTTAATACCTAGTTAAATATTATTTAGTAAGTTTTAAATTTATTACTTTATCTTAGAATCTATATTACTATTAATAAATATATAATTAGTTTTATTAGTTAATTATAATAAAAGATTATAATTCTAATAAAGTTTATATTAATAAACTTTAAGGTCTAAGTTATTATTTAGTAAGGCTATTTTTTATACTAATTATAATATATTCTTAATTAATTATATAATATAAATAGTATTTAGATACTAAAGATAATAAAGAAGTAAAAGTATAATAATAATAATTAAGACCTTTTTTTACTTACCTTAATCTAGGCTATTATATTTACTCTAGTAAATAAGCTATTAAAAAGGATATTCTATATCTTTATAAATAACCTCTTTATCTTTTTAACCTTCTTTAAATATCTTTACTAATAAAGTCTTAGTATAACTAATATCTATTATACTAATTATAGTATTATTTAGCTATTTATAAAAATAAAGAAAAATAATAATAAAGGTATTAAATGTAATAGGCTGACCCCTGGCGGGGCTTATAGCGGGCAACCAGCCGCTACTGCTATCATTGGCTGTTTAGCCAAAACCCCTGTGCCACGGAAGGCAAGGC
This sequence comes from Beauveria asiatica, assembly GCA_038367545.1. Lineage (NCBI taxonomy): Eukaryota > Fungi > Ascomycota > Sordariomycetes > Hypocreales > Cordycipitaceae > Beauveria > Beauveria asiatica. The sequence continues at coordinate 18,593 of JAAHCF010000489.1, read as the reverse complement.
AAAAGGATTCGTAACAACAAGTCGGCCACTTGTTGCCTGGTTGCACCTATAAAGGACCCCTCGAATTGTAGCACGGTGCTGGGTGTAGCCCAGCCCGTAATATTAAAATATAATAATATAATAATATTTAATTAGCCCTTTATTAAGAGGGTTAAGTTAATAATTAAATTATTTATTTTATTAAATAAATATTATATTAATAAGTTCTTTTTTTATAAGTTAACTAATTTAGCTAAAAAGATAATATATTTATATTAATACTTATAATTATATTCTTAAAGTATTAATTTAAATTATATTTTTAATATTAGCTAATATTAATAACTAGAAAATTATACCTTATTAGGCTTTTTTTTTAATAATAAGGCTATTAAAGTCTTTAATATATTATTTATAACTATTTAATATAATAATAAAATAAGTATTATAAATATTAGTAATTAGCTTAAGGCTTTTAAAAGTTTTAATTACTAAATTTATAAAAGAAATTAGTATATATTAGTATAAAAATTCTTACTTAAAGTTTATATTATTAATAACTTTTTATTATAATATTTTAATAAGCTTACTTAAGGCTTAATTAAGAGATAAGTTAATTAATAATAATACTTTATTAATAACCTCTTTATAACTTATATAAATAATAATACCTTAAGATAATTATTTTAAAATAATAATAATATTATACTATTATTATAATATAATTTTATTAACTAAAAAAAATTATAAAATTATTTTACTTCTTAAGGCTTTAAGACTAGTAAAGTATATATATAAAGTTAGAAGAAACCTTCTTAGCTTTATAATATTAATAGGCTAAGGCTAATTAAAATATACTATAAATATAATACTTATAATATAGTAATTTATACCTTAGAGAACTACTAGTACTTTTATTATAGCTTAATTATATAGTAAAAATAAGTATCTCCTGATCTACTATGATTTGATTGGCTTAAATCCCTGTAAGTGACCTGCTTGCTCCTCCTCCACAGTCAAAGGGATAGTTGGCGAGCTTGGCTGGCGTTGACACGCGCCTACGAGGCGTCGAGGGACGAATTGTGTGGGCCAAGGGTGCGCCAGCCCGTGTTACAGCCTTGGTTCGCCTTTTGCCCCTTTTGTCAAGTTATCGACAGGCTGATGGTGCCCCTCGCTTTTGGGAGGGGGGGCTTCTCTTTTTCGGCTGTTTTCATGGTAGCCAAGTACTTTGTGCCGCCACTGAAAGGCTCTACGGATGGCTTGGACGAGGCTAATAATGGACGAAAGCAGCAACATGTTGCCTGGAGTTGGGGAAGAGAGGACAAAGGAAAGGGCCCTGATTTGTAATGACCTCGTGTTGATGCAAAATCGGCGATGGTGTTATTACCCGGTTCGGTCAAGAATCACCAGAGACTTGATCATACGATACAGGAGAGTTGCAATCAATATATTTATTCATTGTTCTGGCGGTGGGCGACATTTTCCCACCAGCAACTTGATCTAATAAACGTCCGATTTTAGTGGAGTTTTACAGCCATCTTGGCGATTTGCAGCGGTTTCTGTACAGCTGGTACCTCGGTTTTGCGGTGGAGGGGGTCAAATAGGTACTTATTGCCACCCACTGTAGTAGGTACTAATAAGGTACATTGTACCTAACCTCTGGCCATCTTGGAGATGGATGCACCTCAGATGTGATGCCAAGTCGTGCGTGGTCACTTTTGTTCGTCCTTTGGGGCAGAGGTATCGGCAATTTAAACTTTGCTCTTACTTACCCTTTTCCCTCCAAATGTCGGTTTATTTCCCAGAATGTCTGCCAAGGGGTGCTGCGCGGTAACAAGCGGCATGCTTACCTCATTGCTTACCTGTAGCCTGTAACTAGGTAGGTAGGTATTTAGAACTTACGGTTCGCAACTGGCTGGACACGGACCTTTTTTCTTGTATCCTTTTCTCGCTCGGCCTTTCGGCCTTGTGATTTTATTTAACCTCTGCTTGCTTATTCGCTTGCTCTAAATACCACTGTACTATGTAATTGGGCAAGTAAGGGTCCCACCAGCCGCTTTTGCGTGCTTTGCTTCTTATCACCTGCGGCGCCCCCGCGCCATACTCTAATAATCTGCTGTGCAGGGTGTGTCAAGCGGGCCCCGAAAGCTGAGTTCAAGACATGAGTGTGAATCTTTGCAGTTTGCTTGTATTATTACTGCCATTATTATTATCATCAGTATGCATGCATTCATCCGCAGGTCTTGTTGATGGCGACAGGCGGTGGGTCCTGTCAACAGTGACTGGCACTGACTGCCAGGCCATACCCCTGCCTCACCTCGAGCCAGATCAGGCTTGACAAGTCGAGATTTGGTGGCACTCAATCGACTCTGCGCTTGAATGCCAAGTCTGCCGCAGGCAACCCTTTGCTTGAACAAGGGCCTTTGGTTGTTGGTGGATGCGCCCTCTGAAGGGCTTTTGAAGGGCCTCTGGAGGGAGGAGGTGTAGGCAGAGTACAAAGGGGAAAATAGGGAAAATTCAGGGAAAAAATTAGACAGTCTTTAACAATCGTCATGGTGCCAGACAGCAATGGATGATATAAAACAAAGACGCCTTGTCCTCTCCCGCCAGCAGTGTTACATCTCATCACCCACATACCTACCTACCCGCGCTAGCAAGTAGGTACCTTAGCACTAAAAGTTGTCAGCGCCCAGCGCCCAGCGCCCACTTGGGCTACTGCCGGTTCCCTCGATGGCTGCATCAACCGAAACCCGCCAACTGTCGACACCCTTCTTCCTCTTTTTTGACTTGTTGCCTCTACCCTCGCTCCTCTTACCGCCCAACGCTCCTTCGGCCCAATACCCAAACGGCGTTGCTCGTCCTGCGGCCTTGGCCTCGATTCTCCTTTCTCGCTCTAACCGGCCCTGTCCTCCTACTGACTCTGTACCTATGCAAAAAGCCTGACTCGGCCGGCCCGCTTGCTCGCTCGCTCTCTCCTCGGCCATCATCTACCCATCCCTCGCTCGAATCTCCAACACCCTCCTCGCCGCCTTGGCTTAACACCAAACAATAACTCATCATCTCCTCTTCTTGCCACGGTCATTCCTCTCCCCGAGATCCCATCCAAGCGCCCTCTCGCCCTCTCGCTTCAGCTGCGACTCCCTCGGTCCCCTCTCCGGCATCCAATGACCGGATACAAGAAACCTGTCGGCTTCTCCGAGAGGAGAGGGAGCCTCTTGACAGAAGAGCTGATACTAAATACTGCCTCCGATACAGACATGGATCACGTCGAGGAAAAAAAGCCCAAGCAACGGCAGCTTAATGGGCCACCCACGCCCAGCATGTCCACTCCTGCTGCCGATTTTGATCAGCAACTCACCGGCTCGCCGCCGCCGCCGCCTACTCCAGCCGCCTCGCCTGGCCCTTCACATTACCAACCCGACTGGAGTGATGCTGCCGACGATGAGGACTTCTTTCTCGCCAAGGTTCGGCAACACTTTAAAAACTGTTCCGGTCCCCAGCGCACAAGAGTTCTTGCAGACCTACTCAACTTGTGCACCAGTCAACAACTGAGCTTTGTCCATCAATTTGTCAGCCCTCTACTAAAGAAAGACCCCTTCACAAGTCTTCCGGATGAGCTGTGCTTGAGAGTATGCACGCACAATGATTCCGCCACCACTCTCCCACCAGTCTCTGACGCTGCCGCAATAGATATTATCCTTCATCGACGACCCCAAGGTACTAGCTCGAGCCTCCCAAGTCTCCAAACGATGGCGTGATCTGCTCAGCGACGACATGACGTGGAAAAATCTTTGTGTCAAGCACGACTATGGAAGACGACTATCCGAAGTATACGCTGCCTCAGCTATCCCAGCTCGACCTACCGCTCACATGCCTGCGACCGACTCCGAAATATCCAGCAGCTTCTCCGCCGCCATGCCACTCATGGCTCATCATGCTGGCTCACGTAGCATGGACGGGAGCCCCAGCCGACCCAAGTTGAGAACCTACAAATCGCATTTCAAGCAGCGATATCTCGTCGAAGCTGCTTGGCGGTCTGGCGGCACAAGCACAGTCAAAAATATAACACAAGAAGGAGGCGTCGTCACTAGCCTTCACCTCACCCCGAAATACATCATCGTTGCTCTTGACAATGCCAAAATCCACGTCTTCGACACAGAAGGCAACTCCCAGCGAACGCTCCAGGGCCATGTCATGGGCGTCTGGGCCATGGTTCCCTGGGGCGACACAATGGTCAGCGGTGGCTGTGATAGAGATGTTCGTGTGTGGAACCTCAAGACTGGGTGAGTTGGAGCCCTGTGTATGCCAGTGTGGCCTCCCAAGCTAACAATGACAGTGCCTGCCTGCACACTCTACGGGGGCACACCTCTACTGTCCGATGTCTTAAAATGGCCGACGAGCACACAGCAATCTCTGGCTCTCGCGATACTACGCTCAGAATTTGGGATATTAGGACAGGATTGTGCCGCAATGTGCTCCTAGGACACCAGTCGAGCGTCCGTTGTCTCGAAATCAAGGGAGACATTGTTGTGTCTGGTAGCTACGATACATTCGCCCGTGTTTGGAGCATCTCGGAGGGACGCTGCTTGCAGACCCTGCAGGGACACTTTAGCCAGATTTACGCCATTGCCTTTGACGGCAAGCGAGTGGTGACGGGAAGTCTTGACACCAACGTTCGTGTATGGGATCCCAGAACCGGCGAATGTCTTGCCATTCTCCAGGGTCACACTTCCCTCGTCGGCCAGCTACAAATGCGCGGGGACACATTGGTCACGGGTGGCTCAGACGGGTCTGTCAGAGTCTGGTCGCTGGAGAGAATGTGCCCCATTCACAGGTTGGCGGCACATGACAATAGCGTCACGAGCTTGCAGTTTGACGACACCCGAGTTGTCAGTGGTGGTAGCGACGGTCGCGTCAAGATTTGGGATCTCAAGACTGGCCACCTCGTGCGCGAACTGATATCTCAAGGTGACGCCGTGTGGCGTGTTGCTTTTGAGGAGGAAAAGTGCGTGGCGTTGGCATTGCGCAATGGCCGCACTGTAATGGAAGTTTGGTCCTTTGCTCCGCCCGAGGAGATGTTGTATGACCGACCGCTGTCTCTGCATCATCGTGTGCTGCAAGAGGACCCCGATCGCCCCCTGAGTGCCATGGCCTTTGGATATCATGATATGGAATCAATCACAGGTGGCTCGAGTCAAGCATCACTGAGCCAAGATGTGGATATGGAAGACGCAGCACCATCGGCAGCCTCGGCCCGAGACGCAGACGTACCGCAACAGCCAGACCATTCTCTGGGCGAGACGGGACAGTGAAGTTACGGCATGGATTCCTCAGTATTGGCCGTCGGCACAAGCTCGCTGCCGGCACTGGAAGCCAAAGCGCTGCAAGTCAGAACCTGTCAAGCTTCTGATTACTTCATCATACCGGCATTTCTATGACAGTGGGTTTCATCTCGCTATCAGTGCAGCGGGTGGAATTTGATTATATCGGGCGCGGCGCGCGGTTGTATAATCTAGGAACAACAGGAGACATAGACCATGTTGATGGTTACTTTTTTGGGACGCTCATGATTTCAGCGTTGTTTTACCATGATATGCATTTTTGGGGAAATATTTGCATTTGAGCCAGGCTTGGGACACTGCATTCAATAGGCGCCTCGAACTCAAATTTTGGACTCTAGTGATATCGACAGTGGATTATACCATTGGCTGCCGTCACTGTGCAGCGGGCAGAAAGAAAGATATCTTATTACATACCTGACAAGGTTAGGGATAGAATTACACTCAATTAACTCGGTCATCACAAGAATGCCGACGTGACGTGTTAGTTAGATGGTAGATGACAAGGTTACCTCATAAGGTGGCCCCATAATATATCACAGCCAGCCAAATCCCGGCCCGCCATCAGACGAAATATGGCGGGCGGGTTTTGCCTGTCTGACGCCCGGAGCCCACCGGAGGGTCAGGGGAGTTGTTTTCCTCAGGCATTCCGCCGGGCTGGTGGAGCTGATGGCTACAAATACCGCTTCACGTGACAACTGCGCTAATCCACTCCGGGCTAGCAAGGGACCAACAGCAGCTCTCAACGCTCAACCAAGCGTGAAATTTCGCAGCTCTACAGTACAGGCTGAGCAACTGCTGCATCTTTTCCCCCTCTCATACCTCAATTCCTTTTCTCTTTCCCCACGATTCTTCCTTTGCACATCGTTTCTTCCTCAAGTCGCTCTCTGGCTTGTTTGCTCCAAACGATGTTCTCCAGAGCCGTTTCCGCCCCTCGCGTGGCGCTCCGCAGGGCCGCTGTCGCTGCTGCTCCCGTTCGTCTGGGCGCCGTCGCTGCCGCTCGCTCTGTCACCACCGATGCGGCCTCTGCGTCTCTGAGCACCGATGTTCCCGAGGTACGCAGCTAATCTGTTTCTGTTTCAGCATTGTTTGATGGATGCCGAATTGGATTGGGCTGTGAGGGTTTTATTGTGCTCTGCTTTGGGGCGGCCCAATTTGAGATGGAGGAAATCTGTCGGCAGCACGGTGTTGACGAGGCAAAACCACGCCAATAGAGCATGACGGAAGAGCTGACATGGATTTTTTCCTTCTTTCAAATAGTCCGAGGACGAGCACTTCCTCGTCAACCTGTCCGACGAGAGCTTCGAGACGTATGAGCTTGACCCTCCTCCCTACACCATCGAGGTGTCCAAGAAGGAACTGAAGCAGATGTACTACGACATGGTTAGCATCAGGTATGACACGGCACGACACATGCTAGCGCGGCGAATCGATGCACACATGATTGTCTACCATTCCGCCCACGAGCATCTATGCACGAATTGATGCTAATTGAGAATGCCCTCAGACAAATGGAAATGGCCGCCGACCGTCTGTACAAGGAGAAGAAGATTCGTGGTTTCTGCCACCTGTCCACCGGCCAGGAGGCCGTCGCCACTGGGATCGAGCACGCCCTTACCAAGGAGGACGACATCATCACCGCCTACCGCTGTCACGGCTTCGCCCTCATGCGCGGCGGTAGCGTCCGCTCCATCATCGGCGAGCTCCTGGGCCGCCGTGAGGGCATCGCTTATGGCAAGGGCGGCTCCATGCACATGTTCTCCAAGGGCTTCTATGGTGGCAACGGTATCGTTGGCGCCCAGGTCCCCGTCGGTGCCGGTCTGGCATTCGCCCACAAGTACAAGGAGAACAAGAACGCCTCCGTCATCCTCTACGGTGACGGTGCCTCCAACCAGGGCCAGGTCTTTGAGGCATTCAACATGGCCAAGCTCTGGAACCTCCCTGCCCTTTTCGGCTGCGAGAGTAAGTCGATTTCGTAGCTTCTCTCAAGTTTGAGCAGTTTGCTAACCTGCTCAGATAACAAATACGGTATGGGTACCTCTGCTGCCCGTTCGTCGGCCTTGACCGACTACTACAAGCGCGGACAGTATATTCCCGGCCTCAAGGTTAACGGCATGGACGTACTCGCCGTCAAGGCCGCCGTCAAGTACGGCAAGGAGTGGACCACATCTGGCAAGGGCCCCATGGTCCTCGAATACGTCACCTACCGCTACGGCGGTCACTCCATGTCGGACCCCGGCACGACCTACCGCACCCGTGAGGAAATTCAGCGCATGCGCTCCACCAACGACCCCATTGCCGGCCTCAAGCACAAGATCCTCGACTGGAAGATTACCACCGAGGACGAGCTCAAGAAGATTGACAAGGAAGCCCGCAGCCATGTCGCCACCGAGGTCGCCGCTGCCGAGGAGATGGTTGTCCCCGAGGCCAAACCCCAGATTCTGTTTGAGGACATTTACGTTCCCGGCTCCGAGCCCCAGTACATCCGCGGCCGCACCAACGACGAGAACTACTACTTCAACTAGGGAATTCTCTCCAGTTGTAGCTGATATATTATTTAGAGGGGGAAGGTAACGAGGAAGAAAGCCGGGGCGTTGTAAAAACTTAAGTCTCTTTTTTTTTCGGGGATGGCCCTTGTTCTTCTTTCTGTTGTTGCCAGTTGTCATTGTTTTACATTGCGTTACTCTAATGAATTACTCAAGTTAGATGCCTTCTTGTACAACAACTCGTTCTGGTTAGAGTGTACGGGAGGTCCACATTTCGAAATGAACAATGTTGTTTCGACATTCGTCTTGATAGTATGTGAATTTGCGCTTCAACCGCGAGGCTACTACACGAATACCATACTCTAGCGCCGCCAGAATTTGCGCTGCATGGCCGATTTTGTTGATACCGTTCATATTCTCGGCATAGCGACCCCTGAGAAGACTACGGCTTGGGAATTTGTCTTGTCGTGAGGTGCGTTTATGACAGTACTGTCGCATACGCCTGCGGCATATTGGCTCATGGTGTGGATCCAGATCAACACCTTTTTTGCAGATTCGAGAGCGCTGCCGGGGTTGTCTTGCGTGGTTGGCCAAATACAGCCAAAGCAGCTAAGAGAACTGAAAACTCCCTTCAAGCATTCGATTGCTTTTTTTTTTCTTGGTTTCTCCCACAGTGCACTCGGGGCCAATGGTAGGTTCGTCGCCAAGACAATATATCATTTCAGATGCACGTCACCTAGCCTACTTGTTGTCAGTCAACGCAGATTCTCGCAGCGCAAAGAAACCTATCAATAATGCCAATCGCCCAATTTTTTTTATTTTTTTTTCGAATAATTATTTTCTACGCGAGAATTATACACATGGCTGCCTAGAAACGATACTGCGAGTCACGTGTTGTTCGTGTAGGTCGCGAATGCTGCACCGGCAGCTAGCGCGTCACAACGCCCACTTAACGCGGTTCTGCCTAGACTAGCCTCCGAATGCAGCGACACAGCCAGCGCGTCGCATCAACGGTGCTCCGCGACACAAGTCACAGCTCCTACTATTTAATCGCGGATCACCCTCAACACTCAACCCCGATATCTGGTACTTGTAGGGACCGCCTAAATCACAGATCGCTACAAGCAACCTCCCGCGCCGCCAGCGGTAAACTCTTGTCATCACTGAGCCTGTCACATTGCCGGTCCTTCACGGTGGCTTCACGCAGAGCTTTGGGACGATTGGTGCTGCGCCAGAATTACCTCGCGGCCTGGGTGCTCCAACGCGCGCACGCCCCAATCATCGGCACTATGGCGCCTAAGCAGGCCACTTTGGGGTATGTTCAGCCTTCTCAGACAACAATTGGGTGCGTTTCTCCCACTAGAGCCCATGTCTGCCTCACGGTGGGCGAAGCTAACTAACAATTGCTCTGTACAGCAAGTTTTTCGGGTCCAAGTCGGACGGACCAGCTCGGCAATCCAAGCTTGCCTTCTCAACAAAGCCCAAGACTGAGGCGGCAGCTACCGATGATAGCTCAAGTACAAAAGAGAACACAGACCCGAGCTCAGGTGCGTGACTTTTGCGGATCGCCATTTACGAGCAGCAAAGCTAACGTGCCCCGAGATTCGAAAAAGCGCATCCGATTAGGCACAAAGGACGACTCCAAAGCGTCAGTCAAAAAGGAAGATGACCAAGACAGCGCTCCCGTCGCAAAGCGGCCACGACGCAGGCGAGTCAAGATTGAGAGCGATGACGAGGAAATAGTCCCCACTACAGAACCAATCAAGAAGGAAGAACAGATGGACTCACCAACAAAGGTCGAATCCTCTGCTGAGTCCAGCCCCGAACCATCCGTAAAAAAGGAAAAGGGCGCCGACCAAGAGTTCGAGGAAGAGGCCGCCGCTGAATCTGGCTCAGACATGGAAGAGAAGCCCGAAGTTGCCGCCAAGGCGCGTCAGCTAGCTCAAACGAAACTCAACTCAAAGACCAAGGACCCGTATCCTGACTGGAAGCCGGGGGCTCCCGTCCCATACGCCGCTTTGTGCACGACGTTTTCTCTCATTGAAATGACTACCAAGCGATTGATCATCATGGAGCATTGTGCACTGTTCCTCCGCCAAGTCATGCGCCTGACTCCCGACGACCTACTTCCCACAGTGTTACTCATGATCAACAAGCTCGCTCCCGACTATGCTGGTATCGAACTCGGTATTGGAGAGTCGCTGATTATGAAGGCTATTGGTGAGTCGACTGGGCGAAGCCTGCAAGTCATCAAGGCCGATCAGAAGGATATTGGTGATCTCGGTCTTGTCGCGCTGAAGAGCCGATCCACACAACCAACCATGTTCAAGCCGAAGCCACTGACGGTTCGCGGTGTTCATCAAGGCCTGATGGGCATCGCCACGGTCAGCGGAAACGGAGCGCAAGGCCGCAAGGTTGACGGCATCAAGAAGCTTCTCTCTGCCTCTGATGCCCACAATACTGGCAAGGTGGACATTACAAAAGACAAAGGCGGCGCCAGCGAAGCCAAGTACATTATTCGATTTCTCGAGGGTAAGCTTCGACTGGGCCTGGCGGAGAAGACTGTTCTAGTCTCTCTTGCACAGGCCGTCGTCTGCCATGAGGCCGACCAGCGCGGGAAGCTGCCTAGCACATCAGACATGGAAAGGGGTGAGAGTATCCTCAAGACGGTCTATAGGTGAGGTTTATCTTGTTGTCAATCTTTTGCCTACCAAATCTAACAGCATACCAGCGAGCTTCCCAGTTACGACGTCATTATTCCGGCCATTCTCTCTCACGGTATTCTCAACCTGCGCGACCATTGCAAACTACAGCCCGGTGTGCCATTGAAGCCCATGTTGGCCAAGCCTACTAAAGCCATCACTGAGGTGTTGGATCGATTCGAGGGCCAGACCTTTACTTGTGAATACAAGTACGACGGCGAGCGTGCCCAAATCCACTACGTCGCTGAGGATGCCCCTCAGGAGCTCAGCCAGGCTGCACCGGGCGCCAACAAAGCAGCCGGCAAGGGAGTAGCCAGCATCTTCTCTCGCAATTCGGAAGACTTGTCTAAAAAGTATCCCGATATTCTCGCCAAGTTGCACAGCTGGGTCAGGGAAGACACCAAGAGCTTCGTGCTCGATTGCGAGACTGTCGCGTGGGACATGGTGGAAAAGACGGTGCTACCTTTCCAGCAGCTCATGACGAGAAAGAAAAAGGACGTCAAGGTAGAGGACGTCAAGGTCAAAGTCTGCGTTTTTGCTTTTGACCTGCTGTATCTCAACGGCCAGCCTGTCGTGGAAAAGCCACTGCGAGAGCGAAGAGAGCTCCTCCGACAGGCATTTACACCCGTGGAAGGCGAATTTGGTCTCGCCACTTCCATGGACGGCCAGGAGCTGGACGATATTCAAGTCTTTCTGGACGAAAGTGTAAAGGCTTCCTGTGAAGGTCTCATGGTGAAGATGTTGGACGGCACGGAGAGCGGGTATGAGCCCAGTAAGAGAAGTCGAAACTGGCTCAAGGTATGCTGACTACACCCCACTTTGGATCTGCCTTGAACCCCCCTCCCATGCTGACCATGTTTGCAGATCAAGAAGGATTACCTCTCCGGCGTCGGCGACTCCCTAGACCTTGTCGTCCTGGGCGCATACCACGGCCGCGGCAAGCGCACGTCCGTGTACGGCGCCTTTCTGCTCGCCTGCTACAACCCCGGCTCGGACACGTACGAGACGGTGTGCAACATTGGCACGGGCTTCTCGGAGCAGGTCCTCGAGGAGCTGCACGCGTCCCTGTCCGCCCTCGTCATCGACCGGCCCAAGCCCTTTTACGCGCACTCGCCCGGCAACCAGCACCAGCCCGACGTGTGGTTCGAGCCCCACCACGTCTGGGAGGTCAGGACGGCCGACCTCACCCTCAGCCCGCGCTACAAGGCCGGCTGCCACGAGGGCGTCGACCCGGCCGGCGGCAAGGGCATCAGCCTGCGCTTCCCGCGCTTCATCAGGACGCGCGACGACAAGAAGCCCGCTGAGGCGACGTCGAGCAGGCAGGTGGCGGAAATGTACCGCAAGCAGGAGAGCGTGACCAAGAACAAGGGGCCGGCTGTGGATGACGACTTTGAGTATTGAGCAAAGGAAATGAAGGGTTGTTTTGGTTGTTGTGGCATAAGTTGTTGTAGTATGGCGTATGGATTGGCTTTGCGATTCTTGAAATTATGCGACAACAGTTGTCAAAAACGTCTCGTCTACAATGAAGTGTTGAAGAAAACCAAGTTGTGTTTCATCAGTCGCATGCAATAAAGTAAAGGTCATGTCGTAGCATAGAAACTACGAATCAACAAGAATATATACACATACATCTCCCGCCGGCCACGTTTCGATATTCGCCCCTCCCCCGTCTTCATTTCGAGTGCACGGCTCTAGAGCATTGGGCTACGAGACCCAGCCGCACCATCGTCGTCCCCTTCATCGTCAGACACCAGCAACGCCGCCTCATCTGGTCCCGACCGCGCTGCGCCTCTCCCCACAGGACCGGTGTGGGAAGCGGACGCGCTGGCGCCCACCGTCGCCGCCGCCGCCACCGCCGCCGTCGTCGTGCGACGCGTCTCGTCGGCGCCGTTGAGCACGTACCAGACGTCCTTTTTTGTGAGCAGGCCCTGAAGGACGCCGCGGTCGCTAAAGAGCACGTAGCGCAGGCCGAGCTTCTGAAAGTACGAGACGACGAGCTGCAGGTTGGTGCGCGAGGGCAGGGTGAGGGGCGTCTGGTCCATCCAGGGACGGAGGTCGAGGGTGGTGCGGGGGTCGGCGAGCGGCTGGTGGGCGAAGAAGGCCTCGGTGAGCGGGGGCAGGGCGCGGGGCGGGGCCAAGGCGGTGTGGAGGTTGTAGCTGAGCTCGGCGCGGGATATGTAGCCGAGGAGGATGGCGTCGCGGGGGTCGGAGATGACGGGGAAGCCGCGGCAGGGGTGGGCGGCGAGGACGTCGTTGAGCGAGGCAATGGTGTGGCCGGTGGCGGTGAGGACAACGAGGTCCTCGATGCGCGTCATGATCTGGGCGGCGGACACGTCGGGCACGACTACTTCCTCGCTGTTGTCGAGATAGGGGTACTCGTTGAAGTGGATCCAGGACTCGTAGATGCCGCGGCGGGAAAAGGCGTCGCCGACCCATTTGGAGATCATGACGGCGACCATGATGGGGAGGACGTAGGTGAGGGCGCCGGTGAGCTCAAACATGATGACGACGATGGATACGGTCATGCGGGTGACGCCGGCGAGGGCGGCGGCGGCGCCAATGATGGCGTAGGTGCCCGGCGTGACGCAGGGCACATCGGGCTCGCACGTCTGGAAGAGGAGCGAACCGCGGCGGCTGTCGACCCAAAGCTCCATGACGATGCCGACGGCGCGGCCGACGAGCGCGCCAATGGCCATCGAGGGCAGGATGATGCCGGCGGGGATCTGCAGCCCGAAGCTGAGGGCGGCGAGGAAGAAGCCGAGCAGCGCGGCAAAGAGGAGCAGCACAATGGTGCTAGCGGACGCGGCGCCCGTCTTGCAGAGGCCGACGGGGTCATCGAGCACCTGCGAGCACTCCTGGAACAGGTTGGACACGAGCTCGGTCGACTGCACCTTCATGTAGTGGTTGGGGAAGTTGATGAGCGCGGTGAGCAGGGCCACGGCCAGCACTTGGACGATGGGCCCGGGCAGCCAGCTGTTGGTCTTTTTCCAGCGCGCGACCATCATGTTGGTCTTGATAAATAGCCCGCCATAGACGCCCTAACAAATCGTCAGCACCGGGGAATCTTTGTCCTGTGGAACACGAGGAGGGGTGAGAGGCGGGCAACGTACTCCTATGATGCCGAGAAGGGCATAGGGAAAGATTTCGAACCCGTGCCAGTCGCGACTGTATTTTGTCTGGTACAGGACCAGCTTTCCGGACCGTAGGGGGTCAAAGGCTTGCAGCGACACGGCCGCCGTCATGGCGCAGACGAAGCTCTGCCACATGGTCTTGTCAGGAAAGTAGTAGGATAGCTGCTCCAAGCTGAACAAGACGCCGCCAATCGGAGAGCCGAATGCGACGGATATGCCGGCCGCGGCCGCCGCGGACAGCACTTCCCTCTTTCGCGCCTCGTTTCCGTTGATGTTGTGGAATAGCTTGGTGAAGAGATTGGCGCAGCAGCAGGCCACATGGACCAGCGGGCCTTCCTTGCCGAGCCACATGCCGGAAGCGACTGCGAGGATGAGGCCCAGCGACTTTGCGACGAGCGTCCAGGCGCCGAGCAGGCGGCGGATGACGAAGCCGCCGAGAATCGTCTTGATTTCCGGGATACCGCTGTGCTTGGCATGTATCGAATATTCTTGCACCAGCACAGCAGCGGAAATTGCGAATAAAATCTGTAGTGGCTGGCAGTTAGACGAAAAAGGCTTCTGAAAGAATCAAAGTGTCACTCGCTCGCGACACACGTACCGACAGGAACAGGTAGAATATATACTCTATGATCCACCGCCCGGCGGCGGCGTGGACTCCCAGGGCCTCGCCCCAGGAGCGCCAGCCCGTGCACTTGGAGCCCTGGTCGTAGCCGTAGCAGCAGAAGCTCTTGTTGAGGTAAAAATGGCCGCCTTCGGGCCCGCTCGCGCAGTAGCCGAGCTTAAGGTCGCCGAGCCAGTCGGCCGTGATGTTGATGAGGGCGGCGACGGCGCCGACGGCCAGCCCCGTCAGGATCATGACGACCCAGACCTGGCTCGCGTCGAGCAGCTTGCGCACCGAGCCGGCGAGCCCGGTCGTGTTGGCCGTCAGCACGCGCAGTCGCTGCCGCTCCTTGGTGTACTCGAAGATCCAGTCAATGGCCGTCAGGTCGTCGTAGGCGACGCGCCGCCCGGGCCCCTCGACGTGCCAGTCCAGTGCGGCGGCCCCGTCCTTGTTGAAGACACCGCTGCTAGATGCACCCGGCCACCGGGGCGATGACGTCGTTGTTGCTGTCGGAAGGGTCACGGGCGTGCGCGTCGGTGTCCTGCTACTGCTGCTGCTGCTCTCGCCGCCGCCATGGCCGCCGCTGCCGCTGCCGCTGCCGCTGCCGCCGCGGGTCAGCGCCGAGAGCAGTCGGGCGGGGCTGGCGAAGAGCGAAGGTTTCGACTTGCGCTTGAATGAAATGGGTGTCGTGAATTCGTTGTGATGAATTGGGTCGTCGTCGAGTACGTGGCCGTCATCGGCGACGTCGTCGTCATCATGGTCCCCCAGAAAGTCGAGCTCGTCTGGGTCGTCGGACGGGGGCAAGCGTTGCGGGAATGCGGACGAGTGGGATGAGGAAGCGGCAGGGGCAGGGGCAGGGGCAAATGGATCGTGGCCATCTGCCGCAGACATTATGCGTGCGAAACAAAGGTTGGCCTTTTTTTTTTATCGCATCTTGCAGCTCTGCGGCGGTGTTTATGTTGCGGGATCAAAGTTCAAGACGTGCGCCACGCAGGCCAGCTGTTTGCTGCGGCCTGCTTGGCGATGGCGATTGCCTGCAGGGTCCACCCCTGTAAATAAGTATGAGTATTGCTATAAGTATTTCAAACCACAATGACAATAATAATGATTTTCTTTGTCGTTTGCCATGTACTTGCATTTATCAACCGAATTATTGCTTGTCAATGGTCGGAATTATCATGTACTCACATCCTTCTTGACGTGGAATTGGCTTCCTTTGAACTCCTATCGTACGCAGCGCGGTGCAGTTCTGGAGCCTGGTAAGAGTGTCAACTGTTTGGTGAATTTGATTGCACATGCTATTCTTCAAGTCGTGTTTCTACGTCTATTAATATATCTCCAGTTTCTCACCATTTTTCTTGCTATATTCATCCTTTTTTTTTCCTGGGCACTAACTACAAACTTTTGTCTCCCCACTGCAACTACCTAGGTACAGCCTACAGGCAAGTTCCTTTTTGCTGGGGGTCCACTACCGCTACCGATCGACTCATCAACAGCGGATCATTGAATCATTTTCACACATCACCTACCCTACGAGGTTCTGCAAGATCAAAGTCGGCTTGGCTCCTTAGTGTAGCCGCATATTTCCGACGGCCATCTCAACGGCGTGCACTTGCAATATGCCAAGTCTGGCCTGGCGACGTCCGAGTCTAATATTTCGCCATGGCCTCTACACAACCTTTAGACGAATCAGCCCCCAAGTTGGGAGAAGACGCCAGCATAACCAAGCTGAAAACACTGCTCAAGTCAAAAGATGACACACAACGCTTCGTTGGTCTGGCCCTATTAAAGTCACTCCTCGACAATACCCCAGACATTCGAAATGACGACGCCACAGTACGCGACCTGTGGTCTCACATTTCGCCCAAATTCCTACATCGCCTGCTGCGCACCGGCTCAAACCCGTCCAACAGCAACGCCAAGCACATGCTCGACATTGGCGTATCCATACTCTACACCTTCTCCCTTCTTCTCCCAGCGGCAGACACGGCTTCGGCTTCCTTTACAGCGCGCATACCGAGCCTGGTGGCAGCAGCGCTGTACAGCACCGGCGAGACGACGGTGCTCTTGCTGCAGCTTCTGTATACGCTCGTCAACTCAAAAGATGGCGCCGAGACCTTTATGGAAGTTCAAGACACGACACCGCTCACGGAAATTGCCACAACCCATGCCATGGTGCTAGACATTTTTGGTCGTGCGTGGGTGCACCACATGGCGGGCGGCGCGGCTGGCCCAGTCTCTTGTCAAAAAATAGACGCCGTCATACAGACACTGAGTGTGCTTTTTAAAGGAACAGATGCGGTTACATACCTGGCATTCCTGGGAAATTTTTTGAGCCAGGCTGTTCCAGCGGTAAGTCTGCGACGCTTACTCGTGTAGGCGTCTCTTCTAATACGAAGCAGGTTGTCCCCAAGAACCCGAAATGGCTATCAACAACAGCTTCATATATACAGCGTCTTGTTACCAGTAGGCCTGCGCCCGAAGCGCGCGCTGCATATACAAGTGCAGCGGCTGCGCTTCTACAAGCATATCCTGAACAAGCGTCCGAGCTTCTTTTCAAAGACACCACCAACACCGAAAAGCCATTCGGATACCTCTTCATCAATCTTCTTCTCATTGACATCCGATCATCCATCCCCACTCTCCTCGCCTCTCTCAATTCCCCAGGCTACAAGCAGACCTCGAAGCGCATGATTGCCGACTTTGACATTCTCTGCATCTTCATCGGCTACCTCGTGCGGTCCCTCGAGGACGAGTCCCTCGAGACCCTCATCATGCCTCCCGACAGCCTGCTCCGCATCCGCAAGAGCATATCGGAAACCATGTCCGTGACCATTGAGTATATCCGCGACCGCTGGGACGCGGCGCGCTCCGGCGCCATGGGCTTTGATTTCAGCGCTCGAGCCAGCAAGGCCGAGACGGCCACAGGCTCGCACTACACGCTCACGTGGGACTCGATGGACGACGCTGCCGACGAGGACCTCTTTATGCTATCCGCGCTGCGTGCGCTGACGCTCTGGCTGCGCGAGGACGAGAATGAACAGCTGAGGAAGGAGGGCACCGGCATCATGGATGTTCTCATGGAGCTCTACACTGGCGGCCCGTCGGAAAGGGATTTTCGACCTGTCATCCTCGTGGGTCTGGAAGGTCTCGTCACCGTTCATCTGGGCCGCGGCATCTTTTTGCAGCAGAATGGCTGGAGTATCCTCGCCGAGGACTTGGTCAACACGATCCATGGGCATCTCGAAGTCAAGGATGAAGGAGAGGCGAGGATCTGCGTCGACATTGTACGCATTCTGCTCGCCGTCGCCGAGGCCCAAAGGACGACGGAACAAGTATGGCTCAATCTCATCACAGGCGTAGCAGCGTGGGACGTCCCCGATGGCAGCACCGCGTGCCTCGCGCGGGACGCACACGTGGCCGTTTTGCAGCTCTGCTGCACCGTGCTCGTCCAGGCCAACCAGGGCATGCGCAGCCGATACAGGCACTCCATCGGTGCCGTCACGGGCATCGCGGCACAAGTTCAACGGCAGATTGGCCACTTGAGCGAGTACAGCGAGCAGATGGAGGACGTCATGGCAACATTGGATAGATTACGATAAAGTACTAAGCACAGGAGCAAATAATGAAATTTTTTCTTTTTTGAAAACATGAGAACCCGTTGTATACATGTCATGCATCATGACGAGGCAGAAACCGTCTGCGCCGTGCTCCCGACGTCTTGCTCTTGACCCCCGCCGCTCGCCTTTGCGCGCCTTTTGCGCGCCCTACGCACCTCAATCTCCACGTGCGCCATCTCCGCCTCCACGCTCGCCAGCCGCGGTATCACGTCCTGCACCGCCGTCCTCGCATGTCTCTGCGCGTCGCGCAGCGCCTGCGGCACCAGCACGCCAAACCACCGAATCGGGTCGTTTCTCACAGCCGCCGCCGCCGCCGCCGCCACGCCTTTCCCAGCTACCTTTTCCTCCTCCTCCTCCTCTCCTCCTCCCAACCGAACCGCATCATCCGTCACCGTAAACGTAGGCGGCCCCGACTCCTCCTCCACGGTGATGACGACCCGCCGCGACGCCTGCATGCGAGCGTCGTACTGGTCCGGCCCGTAGCGCGCCCCGCGGGGGGCGGAAAAGTTGGCGCGCGCGAGGGATTGGAACGTGTCTCGCTGGGTGGCGGCGAGGGAAGCGCGCAGCGTGGCGTGCTGATCGAGGAGGCCGAGGTAACGCTCGAGGAGCTCGTCGATGGTGCGGTCCGCCGCCTCGGACGCCATCGGGGGTGGGGGGCGGGTTGGGAAGAAGGTTGGTGGGCGGGCTTCTTTGCTTTTTTAAAAAAAAAAAAAAAAAAGAAAAAGAAAAAAAAGA
>JAAHCF010000488.1:0-29034 GCA_038367545.1 Beauveria asiatica | reverse complement strand
TTTTTTTTTTTTTTTGTCTTGTTTTTTTTCACCTCTCATTTATTCCCCCAATACGCTTCACAACGAAATTGGATGATGAATAGAGTACATCTGTGCCGTCTGGCTACGTATAAGCCGACATGATTTATGCGCGCGGGGCCGATTGCTGGCGCTCATGATTTTAGGGAAAGCACTTCTCACGCATGTAAAAACAATGTAGCTTTCAATTCAAGTCTTTTTTACCTGATAATCTACTCCTCAGCCCGCATGTCAATTTCTTCGTCTAGATATGTACGTTGCTCATCCAGTCAATCAGTGTTGCGTTTTCCTCAAGGTAGAACTAGACCAACGCCACTCAAGTTCTTGTCGTCTAGCTGTCCCTTGGAGTCCATGCCGCTGGCAATGGCTTTTGTGCGATAGTTGAAGAGGTAGTAGTGCAGCTGTCCGTCGCCGCGGGCAAACTTTTGCTGCTCGAGGAAGAGACCATTGTCCATGAGCGTCAGCGCGTTGAAAACGTCAAACTTTTCCTTCTTGGCCATGGTGAGGGCGTCGCTGACCAGCGAGTTGAGACGCGTCTTGAGCGCCGCCCGGTCCTCGGGCTCCGCGAGGCCCGTCTCTGTCGCGTAGTAAAAGAGGTACGCCACGCGCAGCACGTTGTGTCGCGCATTCTTGATGACCGAGGACTCGACGCAGTAAAAGGAGATAAAGTCAGTAATCTTCTTGTCGGCGCCCTCGACGACGTACGTCCAGACGACCTGCTCGCCGCTGGGCTCGACCTTGGGCACGAGCCAGTGGGCGACCTCGTCGGCGGAGAGCTCGGGCGCAATGTCGTAGCGCTTCGAGTATCGGCTCTGCAGGTCGACGACGGCGGGGACGTCCTCGGGCCGCATGGTGCGCCAGCCCCGAGTGCCCGTCGACTCGGGCACGGCGTACTTGCGCACCTGGTACTGGGGCTTGCTGCCGTGCGGCAGGTAGCTGAAGCCGACCTCGTACAGCTTCTGCCAGTTGAGCGGCCGGTGGTAGTATTGGCAGGTGCTCACCGGCCGCGGCAGCACGATACCCGCCGTGTAGAGGCCCTGCCACACCCCCTCGAGGTTGCTGATGCGCGTCACCTCCTTGATGAGCACAGGCGCCAGGCGCTTGCCGCGCAGCTTCTTGTGTACGCACAAAAAGTTGACCTCGGATGCCGTGATGCTCTGGTCGCGCACACGCAGGTGCACGGGGATGGCCGAGATAAAGGCCACGAGCTTGCGCGACTGAGAGGCGCGGACGCCCACATGGTATCTCTTGTGCCAGCCGGGAGCCATCATGGCCCTACGTGGGGTTAGAATGTGCAAGGTAAAGAACGGACTATGGTACGTACCATCGAAGAATGGAAGGAGAGTAGTTGAAGCGAAAGGTCGAGTCGTCGTCCTCGACATAGTGGCCGTTGAGCAGCTCATAGACCTCTTTGATCTCCTCCTCGCTTTTCAGGTCCATTGTGACCCATTCAAAGCCGCTGACGAGATCAGCAGGCTCCTTGGAGATTTGATCAACCGTCTGGATCCTAAGCGGGCCATCCGGCACGGTCTGGTCCTCGTCGAACCGCGGCACGGGCTGCGTGGCCCAAAACTTGTACGAGGCCATGTCCTTGACGTTCTTGCCGCTAGCAGCGAAGCCTGACATGAGGTCCTCGAGTTTCATCTTCTTAAGCATCTCGGCCGCCTGGTCCGGCGTCGGGTCGGACGACCCTGTGGCCTGCGCAACCTCCTGCGCCAGCGCGGGGTTGAGCGCGATGAGCTCCGACAGCTGCTGCGGGGAGAGGGTGTCGAGGATCCGCTGCACGTCCTTACTGGTCTGCTGCTCGCCGCCGGCGCTGCCGCTCGGCCCGTCCGCCGGTTTCTTGCCGTCCGAGGCCATCTTGTCTTGCTGTTGCTTCGCGGGCGGTGGAGGGGTTGTTGGGGGAAATGGAGTTGAGTGGCCAGGTAGCTGGTTGATCATGGTGGGGTTGAAGTTTTTCTGCCCCGCGTGGCGGGCCGTGTCTATTTAGATCGTGTGCTTGGCTTACACGACAATAATAAGCCAAGGGCCAGTCCACTACACCACAGGCATGCTCCAGAGTGAAGTTCTGGACATTGATAGTCGGTCAAAATAATTATTCTTTCTCTGTACATGCTGTTTTCTTGGCGGGAGTTCGAAAGCTCCAGACCCAAAAACAGGCGGGCAATTGTCGCTCAAAGCTATGACACGGCATCTTGCTAGTTTGGCAAGAAAGAACAATACGTGTCTTTTTGCCTTCTTTCCGTATAATGCCCCCCAACCCGATGCAAAAGGCACCAACAACGCTTGCGCGCTTCCCTTCCCTTGTTCTCCAGAGACTCGACGTTGGTCCCACCTTCGATCTCCGCCGACATCTCAGTTGTTGAGACGGCACGTCTTGTCTTCTGCAAGGGCTTCATTTGAAATCAGCGGTTAATGACAAGTCTAATTGTAAGGAAAAAGAGACGTCAGAGAGTATAGCTCGTCTACACAAGTCCACACTGTCCTATGCTAGCTGTCCAGTTTCAATCGTCGAAGCAACGCAGGACAGCCATTATCACGTTGGAGGAGCCCATGATGTAATTGTGTCCTATAACGCATTAGTGGAGAACTTTTCTTGTCGGAGGTTTACGTACCACCGTAGGGGATCAGCTCTTGTCGAATGACAATATTTGGCTCTGCTTTCCAAGTCGTCACGGCCGAATCTTCGCCTTTGTGTACTGTCCGTTGCTCCTTCATGGCGCGGAATTCATCCTCGCTAATATTGCCAACGAGCTCGCCCGCGGCTGCTTTGAAAAGCTTGTTGTCTTCAGTGTAGGGAATGTCGGCATCGTCCTTTGCGTGGAGCAAACTTAAACGTAGGCGCGTCTTCGTCCGACGAGCAATATTGACTAGACGATCTGCCGAGTGCCACTTATCAACAATGAAGCGATCCAACAGCTTGACAAAACCTGGCCAGTAGCTAAACGGGCCAAGCAACGGCACGAGGCCACCGATGCGATAGCCGCCAATCATAGTGGCGAGATCGCTAAAGCCAGCAACGAGAACGATGCCCGCAAACTCCACTCCCTGTCCGGAGTATTTCTCGGCGACGGCAGTGGCGACGGCTGTTCCTAGGCTCTGGCCAAGAATGACGATGCGGTCGGGAGAAATGCCGGCGACATTGATCGCCCACTCGACCAATGTATGCGCATCCCGGATCAGCCCGGCCTCACTGGGCACACCGCTCGAGTGACCAAAGCCGCGGTAGTCGATGGACAAGACATGATACGAGCTTGTATCCGTCAGTGCGTGAAAGGTCTCGGGCCGCATTCCCTGGGCAATGTGTCCGGCATTCTGCAAAGCAGGTTAGCTATGCATTACCAGAACGATGTGTATGAAGCTTCATACTCCATGAACTACACAAAACGCGTTAGTAAGTAGGCACTGAACGAAGGTATGAGCACTTGCATGACAGAACCAGCTTTGCGTCAGGGTTGCTTTTCAATAATTTAAAGGCCTCAGTCTTGGTAATGTCCACAGCCAAGCCGGAGGGCTGGACGGCCAAATTGTCCTCATTCTTGTAGTACAGCGGAAGTGGAAGAATATGCCAGGCATAGATGGACTCGTGATCTGGTGTTGTGAGACTGAATGGCGTTACTTGGTTCTCTGCGCTCCAGGTTAGTGAAGTGAGAGAGAGGGAGCAAGGTGAGGCAAAGGCGCGCACTGGCAAAGCCCCAGTAGGTCGGCTCATTCACGTCATACAGGAACAGTGTATTTATTCTGTGAGCATATAATGCGCTGTTCGATTTAGCCGACGGGTAATGCGACGAGCAGCAAGGGGCCTACTCACTGACGCTGGACAAAGGGGATTGTTGAGACGCCCAGGAATACAGTGTAGAAGAGGAAGGGAGCCGCGGCAATGGCGAGCGAAGCTGTGAGAAGGGCTGAAGTCATATTGCTGTTACTTAGCCCTCGCCCTGCCTTCTTGGTCACAAGACCGTCACAATCGGCGGTGATGGCGGCAAGGCTGGTCAGACAAATAACGTGGAGCCAGTGATTAATACCTAGGTACGGATACCTGGGTGGTGAGAAGGCAGTGCGCGACGCGTACCACAGCAAGAACGCACTTCAAGCACTGTCTCTTGTAGTGGATGAGTGGGGGTCAAGGTGCGTGGTATTATTATTTAGTGGAATGAACACCTAACAGCCTGCAAATCAAGGCTAGAGTCAGGCCAAGGCTTAACAGGTAGGAGGTACGAGTCGAGCCTTCGGCGTGTGGCCGAGACAGGGGGGTCCAGATAGTCGGGAAACGCTCCTGAACAACTCATCCTTTAATTCCGAGTCACCTACTTGACCTACTCTCCATTTTCCCCATTGATCAAGGCTGAACTCGCGAGTCATCGAATGTGACTGGTGCCGCTGCCCATCTACGAATACGCCATCAGTCGCAGAGATTGGTGTGCCTTGTCGCGTTTCGGTGTGGGCCCGGAGGTGCTATAGCCGCCGCGGTGAGGTGGGTTTTCAGTGTCGCGGTGGTTGTGAGCTGGAGGCTTTTAGCGGCTGGTTCGGCACCTGCGTGCCTGCTTGGACCATTCTACAGTGGGCCCAACGGATTTCAGAGAGAGTTGCCAACGAACCTCAAGTTGGTCGATATTACGGATTACTTGGGGACACTATAGCCCACTTCCCATAGCACTGTTGTAGTGGCTGCAAGGCTCGTAAGCCCGCTGAAAGGACCTGGAATCCACCAAGCATGTTTTTTTGAGCTGCCCTCCAGGCTCCAGGCCTCTAACTAGCGGCGGAACCAGCCAGCGACAGCAACCAATCGCAGGCCCCAACAGGCCGACTTGGCTTGGACTGCCGACTCCGCCTTGCGCGTAAGCCAATCACAGCGCGCGCTCAACACAGTGCCCTCGCTACCGCTGGCTCGTACGCGGACCTCAACGGGCACTGACTGCGGCGCTGCTGCTCTTCTGGCACGCCTTTCTGCTCCGTTTCCCTGCTCTTGCATCTTGCTTCTCGACAAAGGACAGACCCCCAAAGGCAGGCCCTTTTGCTCCCGATCACGAGAGACTGCGGCTGCTTCTCCTCACCTCCCAAAGCAGCCCGCTCTGCGTCCCCGTCAACAGGTATCATGGTTTGCTAGCCACTCGCCGCGTCCTAGGCCAGCCAACTCACCACTCTTTTGTCGCCATGGAGAGGAAGAGAAAGCTGCCGGCCCGGGCTGCGGCCCGCGCAGAGCAGCTCGCCAAGCGCCGCAATGCTTCAGCTCGCGACCGTACAAAGACTCCTACTCCTCCACCGCCTCCAGAGCCCATCGTTGAGCCATCGCCGCCGACACCTCCGCGCCCGCCATTGCCAACCTCTGTCGAATCAGGCAAGCCGCTGCCAACCATCGAGGTCGCTCAGTCCCACGACCTGTCCCCAGAAGAATACCAATCCATCTCGGAAAGGTTTGTACATCCAATGGCTACGACCAGTGCCTTCACTTGATTCAAAACAGCAGGCTAACGATTGTCTTTTGTCTTTTTCCACAGTGGTGTTCTTGCCGAGTCACTCGCGCGGTCGAGACAACGATGGATCAGCGAAGGCTTGTTCGAAAAGTACTGGACAAAACCGCACAAGAAAAAAGGTGTGCTCATCGAGGATCCCAAGAACCCTCCCAAAGACTCCATGAACAAAATTGGCAATGTCACAATCACCATCGAACCGCACATTGTCGAGGCGACCATGTACGCAGTCAAAGGGCCCAAGCCAAAGCCTTCACCTCAAGTGCTTCAGAAACCACCCCAGCAGCAGCCTGCTCGTCCCATCATTCAGTATGGACCTGCCAATGGTGCCATGCCACCGCCAGCACCGCCGCATAACATGTCAAGCCCGATGAACAGGCCAGCGTCTACACATTCCCCTTCACCGCACTCCCAACCTCCTCAACCTGGTGCACAACCAACTAGCCAACAAGCTACAGCATCACCTGCATCAAATGATGCCACGCCCAGCACAGGCAGTGCACAACGCCTCCCAACATCTGCAAACCATCCGCAAGGAATCGCGCCTAGTACGTCGACAGGAGCAGCGTCGGCTCCGGTACAAACTCCGGCTACTCCTGCCATGAGAGCAGCACACACTGCCTCTCCGGGACCGTCCCAGCAAGCCGCCCCCCCGCGGGTTTCTGCAACCCCAGGTGCCAGTCCAGCGCCCGCGGCCGCAAAGCCCGCTACAACAGACCCTGTCATTGCGCTGCTTGCTCAGAAAGCCTCTAGCGACCCGGAACTGCGGGACCTGATGAAGCGTGTTGCTGTCGGTCAGGCCAAGCCTGGTGAACTGGCCCATTTTCAAAAGATCATCGACCAACTGAACGCCGAATATAAGAGTAAAGGCGGCCAGCAGGGCCCGTCGGCGGATAGGTTATCGGTTGATGGGAGAACCGTCAAGTACTTTGCAGAGGAAGTTCGCACAATTCTTGACATTGTCTTGGCTTCAAACCCGAACCAAAAGTCGAGCGAGTTACGCCCACCCCCGGGAAGTGACCCTCTTGTCGTCCTCTTGGTCAAAACTGCACTTGAGGACGTACGGACGAGAGACATGATTCGCAGAATCGCGGAAAACCGTCCAGGAAACACTGACGCGACAGACCTCAAGGAGACCCTTGATCGACTCAATAGAGACGCAAAGACTGCCCCGCAAGGCTTTCATGCTCAGCCCTCAGGACGACAGCTGACTCCCAACGGAGTTCCCAATAACGGCATGAGAACGCAGCAGCCTCATTTGACGAATAACATCAACCAACAACAGCCCATGCGTGCGAAAGCTCCTGCTGCTGCCTCCAGACCAGACATTGCTGCTGTTTGTTTCGACTTTGGAGCCGGTGACCGGTTTTTATTTCCAAAGTTCAGCATCTTGGAATTTTTGCCAACTACATCCGGCCAACAAGTGATCGCGTCCTTCCTCATTGTGCGCAAAGGAAGCACGTCGGAGTATGGAGGTGATCCCCAACTTGACTACTACCAACCTGTCACTATTCGTCTTCAGACGAACACTGGTCGGCACCTGGAGAATCTTGCAAGGGTCGTGGCACCACAAGACGAAGTTAGAAGATACATGGACGACGTCATGGACAACATGACACGTGCCGAGTATGTACTTCTCGCCATGCAGCTTCCGCGCCATGCTCAAAACCCCGACGAAGTCGAGACAAGTAAAGGCATTGAAAAGAATAGCCCAGTCTCTAACGTAGAGCAAGAAAAGGCAGAGATTGTGAAACCTGGCGTGCTATGGACAGTGAGCGCTGGTTCCAACAGGGCATCGATGACCCCATCGCGCCAGATACCGCGCATCGACGCGGAGGAAGAGGCGCAACAAAAATACCAAAAGCTAATCAGATCTATCGAGGAAAAAGAGTATGAGTACGTGTAATATCTGCCTGCAATTTCCGGTTCAGCAGACGCGACCGTGTGCGCTGTTGGGAGCAAGCGGACAGCGTCTCAAACTTGGGCGGCACTATTAAACCTTTGCTTGGTCGGGTTACTTACTGGTCATTAATGGCGTTTTGGGCGTGAAGTTTCTGTACGAGATATATGACAAACTATACATAGGCAATACACTAGCCGTAAAAGCTCCTCTTATGAGCATGATCCTAACTATGCCGTGCAACTACACCTACGTAACTCTACAGCTAAGAAGACGCCTTTCGGCCCTCTGAGGTATTGTCCCTTTGACTGTTAGGAAGGCTTATCGCAGGTGCCTGTCTTGCCTTGCTCAGCGCTCCGAGATGTAACGACTTGGCATTCACCTGCGCTACAGTACTTCCACTGCCGAGTTCATTACTTACTGAAGTTGAAATACTTTTTTTTTTTTTTTTTCTGGCTACTTGACTAGATTTCATCCCTGCTTGCGACCGCTTTGCTACTTCCTGATAGTCAAAGGGTGATGATCTCATAAGCATTATCACAAGTGCAGCCGCCCGGTGCGATTCGTGCGCCGTAGCAGCCTCCTCTAAACACTTCACAAGTTAACGAGTTAATAATGACTATACCCGTAAGTGTATATAGAGCCCTTTACTCGGTCAGAAACTACTGTTGTTCAAGACGCTGATGAAGACGGCGAAGAGTAGCAGAGTGCCGAAGAGTACCACGAAGGGCAAGACGTCGAGGAAGGGAAAGTCCAGAGGGAACAGAGGTTAAGCCTGAGTGAGCTGATTGACTGGCTCTTAATTGAGACTCGCTCCTAGATACCCAAGTACCACCTGTAGCTGTACTGGTAGCGCATCTGCAAAAGGACCTGCAATTAAGCTGCATTTTTTTGCCGCTCTTGGCTCCGCTTGGCCTTGACCTCTGACGGCTCTGGACTTGAGGTTCACTTCCCAACTACGCATTTCCTGGCACCTCGAGGGACATTGGAAGGCATACGTTAACACCACGTTTAACCTTGGCAATATGCCGATGAGCGTGGCTGACGCGGACGGCAATATTCTGCCGGTGTTGAGGGCACTGGCAGTCGCGACATTTGGCATGGGCGCCATGAAGATGAGATAGGCCGAGAAGAACAAGCGCAGCGCGGAGTACACCTTCCTGGCGAGCCTGGCAGCTGATGAGGACGCGATAGCTCTTCCTCCGGCGTGGGCTTTGTTTCCGTAAGCTGTCCGTCCATCGTCAGATGTGTTGAGTTGATAGGATGATGGAGTGTTGATGTTGATGTGATGATGGAGGAAGATGGAGGCCTGCGGGCTAGGTGGGCGCCGAGCCAACCGTTCCGGCAGCAGGCACATCACATTGACAAAGGCACGCAGCCGCCCTCGCTCGTTTCAGACTCGCCCCCCGTGGGCGTCCTTTGCCCTCTGTACTAATTAGGGATCTCCCAGACGTTAAACAGTGTAATCAAAATACATATAGAAATACATAGTTACTCACTTTGCCTGTCAACCAGCCCTGCATGAACCAGACTGAATGGCCGTCAAGCTAAGCCCCACTAGTGACGTCGGCAGTCATCCCTAGTTAGCTCCGAGAATGCAGTACATAGTATTGTTGCCTACTACAACTTGAGGTACCCCAAGGGCAGCAGGACTGCAGGTACTTTCATCGTTATTGACCTTTATTTGGGAGAACTCATCTCGCACATTACTCGACAAATCGTGCAAAGCGCCACGAAGATGGGACAGGTCATATCGGACGACAATTCGACGCATCGCTCCAAAGAAGAGCTGCTACATGACCTGGTGAGTAGCACAGTGTACCCGGATTTCTTAATCTTGCACGACTGACCTTTATAACATAGGCAGTGCGTTTCAAGGAGAAATGCTTCACTTCTCTCGAGTTTTACTCGCTCAAGGATGTTTTCAAGACACTGGCCGATCGTCAGGGAGACATCTCGTACCTGAAGGAGGACACCATCGCTCGCTACTTGGAGATACCCGACATTCTTGGTGCATCACCCGTTTTGTTCCAGATGGTATCCTATGTGGGTGCGTTTCCTTTCCTGGCCGAAGCGCCAGTAATTATTGAGTTTCCGCATCTCATAATGGTGGTGGTCATCATGACTGAACGATACAAACGGGTTCTTGCTCGCGGGTCAACCGACCGTACCAAGCTGCTCTTCAAGAGCATGGCAGTCTATGACCGTAAAGCGTCTACGACAAGTCCTACATCACCGACAATCAAAAGTGATGAGACGGATCAGGGCACCAAGTCGCTGGGTTTCACTGTTGACCAGCCTGGACAAGAAGATGATGACGAATACGCCGACGATGACCTCGTTCTTACTGCGTTTGAGCTTCTGGATATCGGTGATGCCGTCAACCAAGGCAGTGTACCTGAGGTACACGGCGCAATCATACCGATGGATAACTTCCGCAAGCTCGTGATGCTGCTCCTCCTCGTTGCTCCTCTAGGTGAACAAGACAGTCTTGCGCAATATTCCGACCGCGTCATAGGCACCGAACTGGAGCACCTACGATCCTCAGCAGAGTGCATTATATCGTCCTTTGCCGATGTGGAAACATCCCCTGGCATTCGATACCATGACTTTAAGCGACTTCTTCCCGTCATTGCTCCAAACCTTTTCAGCGGGTTCAATAACCTCTTTAATCACTTTCTCTTCTCCAAGAATCTCGACTTTTCCAAGCACAAGGGCGATGAAGCTCAACTCGAGGACCAGCCTGCAAAACTAGCCCAGCCGCTGGTGCTCAACAATGGTGAAATTTTGAATGGCCATCTCTTGGCTCAAATATCCACATTCTTGCCCGCGTCCGACTTATTCCACCGTGTCCGCCTATTGTATTCCGGAAATGAATCGGGCTTTTCCATCGGAAGCTTCGAGTCCAAGGTCTTCAACTGGGCCGCCCCTACGATATTGCTAGTTAGCGGAAGTCGGATCGGAGACGAGCCAGAAGGTGGGCAGGAGACCAACTTTGCCGAGTCTCTGCCGATGAAGCGATATCCGAATGGCAGCAAAGGCGAGCGCCTCACATTCGGCCTGTACGTTCGGGAGCCGTGGAAGCACACCCACAAAGATTGTTTCGGCGACTCCGAGACCGTTCTCTTCCAACTGGAGCCCGTACACGACGTCTTTCGGGCGTCAACCATCAACACCGACTACGTCACCTTTACAAAGGCGCCCGCTAATCAACCCTGCATGGCTTTTGGATGTCCACATCCCAAGCCAACAAAATCAGGTCGTACCAGCGCCACATTCTCACTGGGCGCGGTGTCGCTTCTTTTGGATGGCTCGTTTGAGTTTGGCGTCTTCAACCACGATTATTCGTCCCGTGGCGGTGCGTTTCACACGAGCGCGGTGCGAAAGTCCAACTTTCAAGATCGGTTCCAGATTCACAAGCTCGAGGTATGGGGCTGTGGCGGCGACAAGGAAGCTGCAGCGCAGGCGGAGAGATGGGCGTGGGAGGAACGGGAAGCGGAAGCGCGCCGCAAGATTAATCTGGGCTCTGGTAGTCAAGAGCAAGACCGAGCGTTGTTGGAAATGGCGGGCCTAATTGGAAACAACCGGAGCGGTGGTTCAATGTCCTAGTTAGCAAGATGCAGGAAATTATATACTCGGCTCCTTCACGAGGACAGGATCGGAACAGGCTCTGATAACCCTTGTATAACTGATTATATTTGAAATATGATCTATCGCTTGTGGAGAGAGTAGTGGTCAGCATCAAAGCTACTTCGTATCGTACAAGAAAAGCGTCTTCTTTCCCAACAACGCCAGATATATACAAGCCACAAGCTTTTCAAAAAAAAAGGGGGCGTTTATTTCTTGGACTCGCCATCTTCCTTCTTCCT
The DNA here is from genome assembly GCA_038367545.1 of Beauveria asiatica. Classification (NCBI taxonomy): domain Eukaryota; kingdom Fungi; phylum Ascomycota; class Sordariomycetes; order Hypocreales; family Cordycipitaceae; genus Beauveria; species Beauveria asiatica. The sequence continues at coordinate 17,776 of JAAHCF010000488.1, read as the reverse complement.
TGAGCCATACACCTCTCCCAGAGCACCCAACGAGCTTCTGGGGTTCTCCCTTCTCTTCTCGGTCGATTCACTGGCGACACCGGAAGCGGCGGCGGCCGCCTGCTCCTCGGCAGCCTTTGTTTCGGCCGGGCCCCAAAGCCCCATGCGGCCGAGGATACCGCCCGTGCCGCCAGCTTGCGGGTCCTTGTCAGCCTCTTGACCAGCCGCCGCGCTAGACTGCGCGAGGGCCTTCTTCTCGAGCATGGCGCGCATGGCCTTGTCCTCGTCATCACGAGCCTCGAGCTCGCGGATCCACTTCTGGCGCTTCTCCTCGGCCGTCGTCTCCTCCTTGAGCTTGCGCAGCTCCTTGCTCTTCTCGCGGTCCTGGTTGTAGTACATGCTGCCGGCGACCATGGCGATGACGGTGAAGCCCTGCGCGGCGACGCGCGCGCGAAACATCTTGTTGGCCTGCTTCGAGTCGCCCCGGCGGAGGGCGCGGTATGCGTTGATAAAGGCGAAGACGGTCAGGCCCATGCCTAGGCGGGCAATTGTTAGCGTCTTTGACGGTCTTTGGCGCGGGCATGAGCGGGAGAGGTACCGAGCGGCACAAGAGGCTCTTCTTTGATTTTGCGAAAGAACTTGTGCAGCGTCTTTTCGTTGCGTAGTTCGCTGTGTGTCGTCGCGTGAGCAGTGGTGGCGCAGAAAACGGCATCGATCGAAACAACGTACAAGTCATCGTCAAAGGACGAGGGCATCCCGCCCGCGTTCGGTGAGGGTAGTTGCGCCATGGAGGGGGGATTTAACCAAGTGTCGTGAGCTGGTGAGGGGAAGGCAGTAAAAGTCGAAGCTGTCAACTGGTCGGATCATTGGTACTGCAAATCGGAAGCTAACCATGCGCTGCTTTTGGTGGCGTCGCAAGACCCACCCACCGCCTGCAAGCTCTCCATGGCTGCAAAACAGAAAAGAGCTTACCAACCTTTCTTCTGCATGACTTGTCCTCAACATCTAGTTACCAGACACAACAACTCGAGTATCACTATCACAGTAAATCACTTGACAAAGTGCTGTCAACCGCGTATCATATCCAAATCAAAGCATCGAATCGACCCATCTCAGCATCCACCCACACGACACAGCCAGGGGCAGCCTTGCTCAAGCGCCAACCAGCACAACGAATAACATGACGCCAGGCTAGCCATGTGGTTTTCGACTCCCTCTGCCGAGAGCCTCACGAGGCCACGGGTGGCTATCGCCGTCATCTCTGCTTTAGCAGCCGTCTCGGCAGGCTACTACTATGCACACTACTGCAACTCGCCGCATTTCGTGCTTGAGCTGCCCGATGGTTCGCTACACCGAAGCAACGCGGTGCGCCGAAATCGCCGTCGTTCCCGGCGGTCAGGGACCGTCTCCAGCTCGTCCTCGGATGTTGCTGGTGATGAAAATGCAGAGAATACCTCATTGCCGCAGCCACCGCCACAGCCCTCAACTGAGGGCGAGACTGGCGTCGAGGAAAACAACGAGGACGAGTGGTGGAACGACCCGAATCAACTGCCTCCTCAGAGAGCAGGCCACAATATTGTGAGCTTATTGTTTCGCGTATCAGAGGATAACGCGCGCCGCAATGGGTGCGTCCATAGAGGATGCCAATGTAATGCCTGTGGCATGGTCCCTATTCGAGGCATTCGCTACCGCTGTGCAAACTGTGCAGACTTTGACCTCTGTGAGACCTGCGAAGCTCAGGGTGTCCACATCAAGACGCACATCTTCTACAAGATTCGAATTCCGGTCCCGCCATTTGGTCACAGACAAATGCAGCCGGTCTGGTACACTGGTGACCCAGAGTCTTGTCGCCGTGCCGTGCCTAGAGGAATCATGGCGAGGTTGTCCAAGGAGACTGGCTTCGAGAGACCCGAGTTGGAAGCATTCTGGGAGCAATGGACCTTCATGGCCAACACGGAATGGAGAGATGACCCGGATCAGTTCTGCATTGCCATGGACCGCAAGACGTTCGAACGATGCCTTGTACCCACAGGTGCTTCCGCATACGCAGAACCCAACCTGATACACGATCGCATGTTTGCATTCTATGATTCAAACAATGATGACCTCATTGGCTTTTCTGAATTTTTACATGGCCTCTCCTACCGGCGACGGAAAGACAAGCTGCAGACTGTATTTGACGGCTACGACATTGATGGGGATGGTTACGTTAATCGCCGAGACTTCTTGCGCATGTTCAAAGCGTACTATGTTTTATACAAGCAAATGCATAGAGACATATTAGACGGCCTCGAAAATCAACTGCTCGCAAGCACAGAAGCAAAGCATCTCGTCAACGGCCGGCAGCCGCTCAGTAGCCTTTTCGGGCGCGAGGAAAGAGTCCCACAGGCTGACTCGAATATGCGTTTTGAAGGCAAGACATATCATCCGGACGGCCATGTAGCAGTGGACAAGGACAAGGAAGCTGCCTTTGTCGAAAACGAAAACGACACTGCTACGCGAAGAGATATACTGACGAGTCTTTTTGCATGCGAAACGGACAGAAGAGCCCGACGACGCGGGCTGGTCATTGGTCATGATGGTGACGGGAACTGGAGAACGGCCCGTCGAGCCAGTGGTGCCGATGCTGACGGCACCTACTGGCTCACCATGCTTGATCCGCCGAATAATCTGGAACAGTTTTCGGATGTTTTGCTCGGCAACAACAACAACGGCGCCGACGAAGACAGTGCGCAGCGAGATTCTCCTGATGAAGACGAAGGCAATGCTGGAGATGAACAAGGTCCCAACTCGAACAGCTCCGAAGCCAGGCCACCGACAGAAAGCGAAGCCCGCGCAAGAGCCATCGAACGCAGTCGAAGACAAGCTCCTAAGTTGGACAAGAAGCGGCGTGATATGGCCAGGCGCAAAATTCATGACCGGTGGAGACGTCGACAGTTTTACCTCGATCAGGAAGAGGGTGGTGCCGCTCCGGACGACTGGAGTGACGGAGAAGATATTCTTGCCAAGGCAGAGCAAGCAGAGAGACGAGAGAAGAGACGCCGAGAGAGGCGGCAAAACGGTGCACCGGCATCGGTCGAGTCCGATACCAGCTCTGACGACATTCCATTCCATTTCAGACGTGATGATCCTGCGTATAGACATGGGTTTGCAGAAAACGACGCTGGAAAGGAAATTCTTTACCAAGTGACGCAGCAGGCATTCAATGAATTGTTGGATGTCATCTTCAAGCCAGCAGAGGATCTTGCGGTACAGGCTGCTGAAACTAGGCTTGAGCGCGCAGCTTACGCAGACCTCATTGACGAGTTCGATCCCTCGGAGACAGACACGGGGGAAGAAGGCGAGGATGGCAAAGAAGAGACGAGCGGCGATCAGCCGTCCAGTGATAAGCCCGCCAGCGAGAAGAGCCTGGAGGAGTTGCTAAAGGACAGCGGATACTCGGTAGAACCGTCAGAGCCTCGTAACGCGGTTGAGTTGCAGACGGCCACCAGCGTTGAAGAGGTGCTGGAAGCGGCAGACAACGCCGTAAATCCAGTCGCGGCGACAGAGGCCCCGGCAGCAGAGTATCGTGACCCCACGCTGCCCCAATTTCGGCCCAACAGCGTAGCAGAAGTGGCCACCGCAGCTCCGTCCGTTGCGGTATCCGAAGCTCCGGAAACAAAACGGAGCTCAACGCCGGAGCCATCCAATGCAACGCTCAGGGAGTGGAAGCGCCTCAACCTGGCTGAGATTCAGGCTGAAGCCCGAGGAGGCTGGGGCAAGCTCAACTTTGCAGAGTTTGAGGAAATCTACAAGTCACAAGAGACACAAGGTAACAGACTGGACTACTTGGGCAGCTGGATCGACTTTTGTATCCCATAGGAGAGAGATTGGACAAGGAACACTGCATAGGATTCAGCGATGGTAGCAGCGGTGGTGGGAGACTCGGCCCGTGATGACGTCGAGATCAACACTAGAACGAATGACGACTTGCCGCAGCAGCGACGGTTCCGGACCTGGTACTGGTTCCAGACATGGCTCAGGCAGTTTGTACTATAGAGCAGAGACGCACATGTAGTGCAGTTTGCAAAGCGATACTGTGAGGAGAAGAATGTAATAAACATGTCTTAACAGTTTGGTAAAGCTGGGTTGTGTTGGTGGATGCGACATTCGGCCTGCAAAAGTAGGCCCGCTATTCGGCCGAAACCCCCCACGCCCCACACGTAAGGCTGAGACTATTTTTCGGTCTCCCTCCCGAGAACGGCGTGAAAAGCTAGGTACACAATCCATGTAGCTCGAACTACCACTGCCCGAAGAGACGAAAAGAAGCTGAGAAACAAACCCTACTAGTTCGTAAAAGTGAAATGGGAAAAGGGCTTGCATTGAGAACATGGGTGCGACGACCCGAGTAGGGCTCACATCAGTGGCTGGGTACCGTGATCATCGCGCCGCGCCGATTTCTCCGCAAGCCGGGGGCCGGGCTGTCCCAAAAGCTGCACCGCTGGCGTCCATTGTCCAATATGCTCGTAGGACGGCGCGGGTATCGCACTTTTATGACTCGGGCCGGCGAGGCACATATTGAGAGGCTGAACTGGTTTCCCAAGCCGCCGTCCTCTGCCGAAGCCCCTGTTTACACCTTCCGAAAGATTCAACGCTACTCTGACCCATCTAAAGATGAGTTTTCCCTTTTCTATTTTCGGAAAAACTTGAGCGGGATATGTTTAAACCGTGACTAGACACCAAGGGCGAGTAGTACATTTCTGCCGCCGTGAACAGCGGGACACAGCCTCGCGCCGCTCCCGCTGCCTTGGTTGCGAGCGATGCCTCTGAAGGATATTTTGAGGCAGGTGTGTGTGTGTGTGTGTGTGTGTGTGTGTCGACACTAGATAGAATTGTTGTTTCTGATGGCTGCGCACTTGGCTTCGGGAAGATGCGAATTGCACAGACAGACTGCGGATGACGGCAACTGGTGGGGTGTGTGCTAGAGACGGTGATTTGGCGGTCGTTGTTCAGGGTAGAATGCGTATACAATGTAATGTCGAAACGGAGATGGGGTGTTGCTGTGTGTTTTGTTACTCTTGCACCTCCAATGTAGAAGGCAATAGACACTGACTTTCATACTGCTGGGCTCTTTGCGTCGGTCAGACTGGCTGCTAGTCCACAGGGGGGACATTTGGAGGTTTTGAAGCTCACAACATATTTCTAACATGCACGCCGAACCTATCCACCACAGTTGAACGTGCCATCCGCTGGACGTGGCACTGTCGCTCCCTCCGTACGTACAATACGAGCAAACCCCGTGTCAGATTCAGAAACATGGGGTGATTAACATGAGTCGTAGTGAAATGAAGAAAAAAAATTGGCATTCATTACTCCAATCTGTGGAGGCGAGTTTTACAAGCAACGCTAAGAATCATTAAAAAACAGAAAACGCCATCCCATGTACGCAGTCTTGCAGATGTCAGTCAACCTTTTTCCCCCGCTCGACTTGGGACGTTTCAGTCAAGCCTACAGAGCAACACACCCCCCCTCCATTATTTGAGAATCTTTACCAGCGACCCTGCGCCATCCGTATCCAGAGCCTTGATGATGATGTAGCTCGTGCTCGCGGCCAGGATGCCAATGATGAGCGTCTGGATGGCGCCCGACAGGCCGGCGCGATGATTGCGGATAGCGACGTAATTCTTCACATAGCCAAAGATTAGGAGGATGACGGCCGTGACGGCAATCGACACGACGAGGGCGTCCCCGACGCGGGGCATGACAAAGTACGGAATCATGGGGATGAGGCCGCCGACGAGGTAGCTGAGGCCCATGGTGACGCCCGAGATCCAGGCGCGGTGAATGTTGGGCCGCTCGAGGCGCAGCGAAAAGTCCACCATGAAGCGCGCCCAGTGGTCGCGGCGGCGGCACAGCTCGTCGACGAGCGGCCGGGCGGCGTCGCGCGACACGGCGTACTTTTCGAGGATGGCGTAGACCTCGGCGCGGCGCGCGTCGGGCACCTCGTCGACCTGGCTGCGCTCGCGGGCCTCTTGCGAGGTGTAGTGGTCGCGCTCCGTGACGGCGGCCAGGTACGCGCCGAGGCCCATCGAGATCATGCCCGAGAAGAGCTCGGCGAGGCCGCCCATGATGACAATCTTGCTGCTGCCCAGGCTGGAGAGGCCGGCCGTCAGCGCAAAGGGCACCGTGAGCCCGTCGGCGAAGCCGATGATGACGTCGCGGAGGATGTCGGTCGTGTCAAAGAGGCCGCCCGAGTCCTCGGGCATCGTCTTGGTCTCGTCGTAGAGGGGCGAGTACCGCTCAACCGCGGGCTCGCGGGGCAGCAGAGGAGAGTTTTCGTTGTCGTGTGCCATGTTTGCGCTGTGTCGAGGGTGTGTGTGTAAGTGGGGAGTTTGTAATGTGTGTGTGTGTGTAAGTGAATTGTGCTTTGTGGTGAGGCTATGGGTGAATCGATGATGGCAACTAAACCGACTGCTGAGCAAGAAAAAAAAACTCTTGTATTGGGGTATCAAGTGCTATCAGGCAAACAAGTAGGATGAAGATGAAGAATGCTTAGCTCTTGACAAGAAAAGACTGGCCCTCAGTGCAAGGGAGCAGCTCTTTCATATATTCTTTCCCAGCAGCTCCCCCGGACATCCATACAGCCAATCACTACAGTCCCATTGCTGACCCTGCAATGTCATCCAAAAGCAATGGATTCGGTTGGCTGGAGCAGTTGCAGTCCCCTTGTAAGTCGCCGCTCTAGCCTGGCCTTGGTGGTGCTGATAGATCTGGAATTGACCAATCAGAGCGCGTCTTTTAGTCAGCTCATGGTCACGTCAAATTCAAGATTGCACCAGATTGGCTGCTCAGGGTCCGAGCTGACAAGAAACGGTGTGGGCATGGAAAGAAGAAAGAAATTAAAAAAAAAAAAAACGTTTCATCCCTTGTTCGAATATGCAATACTGGAATCCGGTGGCTTTTTCATTCCGTCAGCCACTGCCGTTTGTGCCGATGCTTGTAGTTGTGAGATGGAGACATGGCTCAATGTAGCCAAAACCGAGCAAAAGGAATCTGGCTGATTTTTTTTTTTTTTTGTGCCGTCATGAATATTTGTCATGCTGTTTTGGCAGCCTCTTCTGGCCAGTCTGGCCAGACGAGAAAATCATCAAACGACAAGTTGGCGTCATCCCAGCCAAGACCGTTTTCGCTCAACGGCATCAGCGCAGACTCCGCACCACTCAAGGCAAAGCCAATGTCGTGACAGCCTTGCCTCGCCTCGTCCTCGTCCATGGGCAACAACCCAAGCACAAGATCCAGATCCGCGTCAGTCCACGGCGACACGGTCCCGCTGAGAGGCGGCGACCCTGATCCGGCCCTCTTTTGTTCGCCGCTGCGCAGAAACTCGCTCGGCGTCACGCCCACGCACCGCTTAAACACGCGGTGAAAGTGCCACTTGGAGAGGCCCGTCTGCCTAGCCATCTGACTCAAGCTCAGTCGTTGTCGTCGCTGCCGCAGATTTCTATTGTCCGCGTTTGCGTCACCGTCACCGTCACCGTCACCGCCGTCTCCGCCGTCTCGCCAACCGTCCACAAAGGCGTGAATCTTGCGCACCGCCCGCTCCTCGGGCATGCCGCCCGCCAGCTCCGGCCGGCACCGCTTGCACGCGCGGAAGCCGGCCTCGTGCGCGGCGCGGCCCGTGTCGTAAAAGGAGACGTTGGCGCGGCGCGCGAGGCGCGCCTTGCAGATGGGGCGGCAGTATATCTTGGTGGTCCTGACGGCGTAGACAAAGAGGCCGTCGGCGGCGGCGTCGCGGTCCTGCACGGCCTGCCAGCGCCGCGCCTCGTCGCGGAAGAGCCGTGTCGAGTCGGTACTTTCTTTCTGCTGAGAGCCCATGTTTGATGAATAGAGAGGGTGATCATGGCGACGAGTTTCGCGTTGGTCGGGCGATGAAATGGTCTTGATGGGATATTCGCGGTACTAAGCTGATAAAGCGGGTCTTGCTTTCAAAGTGTCCAATTGTGTCTCGTATCATGACTTGCACTGACTGGACGAAGTCGTAACAAATTGGCCTCTGCTCCAATGTGACGGAAAAGAGACTTTTCGAGTCGTTAAATCGAATCTAGATATGCATGCTGTAGACTAGAAGCTCAGAGCCTCACCACGGACCGAGGCGCACACGCGCATCCTCACTGTTACAATCCCACAAAAAAAGAGCTAATCACATGTAATGGGCTCGAGCAAAAATCGAGCCGTGTTTTTGTTCTTAATAAATCGTTGTTTACATAGAAGCCATTCGAATTTTTTAGAATTCAGTCATCCAATCGTAAGCGTTGTTGTTCATAAAATCGTTGCAATCATCATCGCGGAGTTCCTCTCACCCTTACTTTCAACTGTTCCTAAAACGGACATGCAAACCCGTGGCACGCTGAGCTTCCAAACTTAAAGCACTTAATAATAAAGCAATGGCTACTGCCACCACCACCTTCTGATAACCATTCCCATTACTCACCTTTCAACCTCTCCTTGAACTTCTCAGTGGAACGAAAGAATGGAACTTGACGACTGCTTCAGGACAAGCGTCCAATATCGCCTCTCCACTTATACTTTAAACTCGTATTGGTCGAGATGATCCTCATTTTGAGATGACAGGTCAATATTAGCATCATTAGACAGGCTGTTGAGAAACCAATCATCGGTAACCCCCGTATACTGTGCCTTGGTACCGGCCTTGTTGCCAGGCCGGGAATTGGGCATGGAGCGCGGAGCTTGAGCAAAGGAACCTGGATTGCACTCGCCCTGTATCGGCCAGAGATAAGGATTCTGCGGCCAGGAGGCTGTGTCCGGTGTTATGCCGTAAGAAAAGGGGATTGTCTGCTGCAAAGGCATGCGAGTAAACTCCGACCGCCCCGTGGATCGGTCTTCATTTCGGCTCATGGCTTGTGGCGGAGAAAAGTCAAATTCATAACCCGTGTATGAGTTCTCAAGGCTATTGAAAGGCCCTGTAGGCGCCGACTCGCCTACGTAGGTGACTTCATCCCTTTCCGAGCCTTTTTGTTGTTCGTAGATGGCTTGACTAGCTGAGCGCTTTCGCGGGGAAGCAGAAACGGGACTCCGAGTTGGATACTCTGGGGGCGTATGAAAGTCAGCTTGGTCGGGTTCGAGGCCCTGTGAGTTTTGCCTACCAGCGCCACTAGTCCCATTCTCCTCCAGAGCCACCTGTTGAAGATGTGATTGCATGGGCATTGGGCTTGAGAAAGCAAAGGAAGCCAGGTCTCGGATAGCAAATGCGGGGGGGATGAAGAGCTCAGACCTATGGGGATAGCTCTCGCGTGCCTTTGGCTCGACGGCGTTGGCCACCGGCTGAGTTTCCGCTCGTGCAGAGGCTCTTGGAAGAGTAGCTTGGGGCGGTGGCGCGGGCGGTAGCATCGCACTGTGTCGGAAACCCATGCCAGATGCAGAAGACAACGCGTATTCTTCATCATTGGCAGAGTGCAGAGCCTCATTAGAGCAGTAATAATTGTCGTGATCAAACTCGTCGGTCAAGTCGATTACTTTAAAATGGCCTGCTGGATCCAAAGACGGTTTGGAACGAGCAGCAGTATCGCTTTTGTATCTCTTCGAAGATCCGACGTGCCGCTGGTCGCATTCAATAGCCCGACGGGACAACAGTGCGGTAGGCCCGGGCACGATAATCACATCTGTCTCAGCAGCGACCACTGGCTTGTCCTCTTTGCCTGCCCTTTTCTGTATCCAGCGCATGATGTGCGCGGCAACCTCGTCGCTATTCTCTTCCAAGAACATCAGGTGGCCATTGCCGTATGTTCGGTATCTCTCCAGAAATCCACAGTCAACAGTGAGGCCGGCTTGTTGCATAAAGTGCATTGTAGAACCATCATACTCGGAATGGGAGCTTGCTTCGCCGGTGATTATCACATGGCGCATCTTTGCCAAGTTGTCAAGCTTGCGGACGTGCATTGTACCCTCCCCATGTGTCAATTTCTCTATCAAGATGAACCCGGCCGGGATGTTGTCTGGGCTGTACTGGAGCACCATCGACTTGCCAGTGTCTTGACGGACAAAGAGAGCCAGGTCCAACGGATGCAGTCCGGCCGACTCTTTCGCATAGGGCGATGGAAGCAGCTCCGTCGGCTCCTTTCGTAGATCCAACTCTGCGCGAACAGGAGGGTTGTATGTCAGCGGGATGGTAGACAAGCCGTACTTGAGACGATCCGGATTAAACTTTGTGAAGGAATCAAACCTTCGCTTGCCGTTTCGGCTTACAGTCCCGTCACAAAAGGGCGGGCCGGGCGGCTCGATAGCCACGACACCACCCACAAACTCTGGCACAACATCCGCCGCAAGCCAGGAAGCCGTCGCTCCCGTGCCCTCACCGACGAGGACTGCTTTCTTTATCGTCTTGAGGAGGCATCGAAGTGCATTCTGGGCTAGGGTTTGTCGCTGTTCGATAGTAAAGAAGAGCGAGGTCAAAGAGGCGCAATACCTGTCGAAATTGCCATCGTCCTTCCTGCCAGTCTAAGACAATTTAGCGAGTTAGTAGGCAGTGCAGGCAACATGCATATTTATGTACTTACCCCTGGCCATTTGTTGTGCTTCTGGACCGTGGACCAGCGGGGGTCGGCGATGTGGTTGAATACCTCCGGAGCGGTGAATTCTCTCTCAATCTGGGAGCCCTTGATGCTTCGAATCTCCGCAACCTCGATTTCTTCCTTAGTAAGGTTATTCGACTTGCCGGTACCTGGTAAATCGACAAGATAAACCCGAAAGCCCTTGCCTACAAAGTATGAGGCCCAGCCCGGGTCTCCGTCGGGTTTTGTCAGCCAAATCTGCTCGTCAGCGTGCTGCCATTAATCGGAAGGCTCTGCAGAAACTAACTTGACTGGAGTGATAGTCGCCATGAACCAGGACAATAGGCCAGTCCTGGGTAATTCTCTGCGGTTCAAGGCACTCTACGTACATCTGCCCGCGAACATGAGTACAGTCGTCGGGTCCGCTGCCCGCTTCCCACTCGTTGTTGACGTAAAAGGTTGTTCTTCGCGCAAGGCTCTCGCCTTTTTGCTTGTTGAGGGCCGCCTGAGCTCTCTTGGGCGGCATTTTTGAAAAGAGTCTTGGCCGTCAGTGCGTTGCAGCGAGGAACAGCTTCGTGCTTCGGCGGCTAGGCGCTGGGGCGGGCAAGGAAGGTGGGCGACTGCGTGTGGGAATGATTAAGAAAAGGTCAGGAAGAGGGAAGAGGGGAAGAACAAGGAGGCAAGATGGCCCGAAGTAGGCGGAAGAGATGAGAAGAAGAGTTACTTATCCGTTTGTGAGCGACTCGGCGCCAGCTGGCACCCATGACCAACACACATGCAAACAGTAGCTACCATACATAGTGTTTCTTTAATTATAGACAAAAAAAATCAAACATGCCTATGGCGATCCGTGATCAATCGCATCCTCCTTCATGTCCGGCACCCATCCCTTTGGCCTCTCACTGCCCCTCACGACGAGGCCGTACCCGAGCTTCTCGACCTTTTTGACGCTCTGCCGCATCGCCTCGACCTTTTGGCGGTAATCGCGCGTCGGCACGTCGCGCATCATCTCAAACGCGCAGCCCAGCTCCTGCATGTCACTGAGCAGCGTGCGGCTGTGGCCGTCGCCGTCGCCGTCGCCGTCTCCACCACCGAGCAGCCGCCCCGTCTGCGCCGTCGTCACCGTCGCGAAGCGCATCAGCTCGCCAAACAGGTCAAACACGCCGTACATGTAGTCGTACTCGGTGAGGCCGACGGCCTCGGCGGCGGGCACGGCCGCCTGCGCCTCGGGCAGCGTAATGAGCGTCTGGCGGCGCAGGTAGTGCGCAAAGGAGAGCGCCTCGACGAGCTCCTCGAGGCACCGCATCGTCGACTGGTAGCGGTAGCGGTTGATAGACTGCAGGTCCGGCGCGACGGAGCTGAGTAGCGTGGAGATTTCGGCGAGGCGCGTGTCCATGTCCTTTTGGATGTTGGGCGGGAGCTCCTTATTAAGCTCCTTTACCCTGTTGCGTGGCTTGGTTAATAAAGTGCGGCAAATGAGCGAGTCCCTCCTTGTCGCTGGTGGTATACCTTTGTAGAGCAAAGATGCTAGGAGAGGCGTTAGTAGGGAAGACGCCACAACTTGCAGATAGCTGTATAAAACAACGTACATCTTTTTGCTTTGTGCTGTTACATCTCTCGAGACCTTGACGAGGCGCTCGCGTCTATCGTGGTGCTGGTCCAGCTCGTCGCGGAATCCCTCAAACATGTCGTGAAAACGGCCTCGTGGGGCCTCTGCCGCGATCTTGGCTCGGCCATTGTAATCCCGCTTGACGGCTGACATTCCAGGGACAATGCTGCTATATAATAAGGTGTAATAATTATCAAGTTTCTTTATATGAGAAAGATTAGGGTGAATTGCCAATCGGACTGGTTGTCGCTGATGAATCGATGAAGGATCTTGGAAGCTAGGTAGGCTTGGAGTGGAGCTGGCAAACGAGCTGGGAAAAGTTCTGGCGGGCTTGCCCAAGCTGGCCTGGTGTGGATCTGCATCTCAAAGTGAAGCGGCTCTGAAAAGGGGAGCTTGTCGGCGTTTGGACACGCGACGACAATTCACTAAATCTCATCTTGTTTTCCCGAGCGACACGGCATTCATCAGCAGAGTTCTTAGTTCAATCACTTCAAATTGATTCATCGCATCAAGTGCAACACATTTATATTATATCCTGGCCGGCAAATGATGTCTTATCCGTTGCACCACTGACCACACCTCATCAACAATACCGAGCATAATCCGTACCGCAAACTCATATAATTCACACGCGGCACCCACAACAGGAAAATGGCAAGAACGGCAGCCATTTCCGCCGCGAAGAGCAGCAGCAGCAGCCGTCGCCGCTCTCTGTACGCGCTCTTCGACCCCATCCCGCTCTTCACCCTCGCCGCCCTCCTCCGCCTGCTCCTCCTCCTCTACGGCGCCTGGCAGGACGCCCACTCGGCCCTCAAGTACACCGACATTGACTACCTCGTCTTCACCGACGCCGCGCGCTCCGTCTCCCTCGGCTCCTCGCCCTACGCGCGCGCCACCTACCGCTACACGCCTCTCCTCGCCTGGCTGCTCCTCCCCACAGCCGCCCACCCTCTGCTCTTTCACTTTGGCAAGCTTCTCTTTGCGCTCGCCGATCTTGCCGCCGGCTGGCTCACGCTCCGGCTTCTTCTTCGCGGCGGCGGCGGTGGCTCCCCACCATCACCGCCGTCGCCCTCACAAAATCGCCGCATGACGGCGTCGCAGAGAGCAGGGGCGTTTGCCGCGCTGTGGCTCTGGAACCCCATGGTCGCCACCATGAGCACGCGCGGCAGCGCAGAGGCCCTGCTCGGCGTGCTGACAATGGCGCTGCTGTGGGCAGTCGCCCGGAGGAGGGTCGTGCTGGCCGGGATCGTGCTCGGGCTGGCGGTGCACGTCAAGATTTACCCATTCATCTACGCGCCGGCGGTGGTGTGGTGGATGGACGAGCAGAGGATGACGACGGACGGCGGCGGCGGCGGCGGCAAGGCCAGGAAGAGCACGACCAAGACGCTGCTGGAGGCGGCAATGCGCTTCGTGACGCCGGCGCGGATCAAGTTTACCGTTGCCAGTCTGGCGACGTTTATGCTGCTCAACGTCACCATGTACTCCATGTATGTGTCCCCCCCCCCCTTCCTCCTTGTTCTACTCTCTCCAAAACTAATCTTGAAGCGAAAAAGCTATGGAACGCCGTTTCTGGTGCACACCTATCTTCATCACGGCACCCGCATCGACCACCGGCACAACTTCTCACTTTACAACATCATGCTGTACATCAACTCAGCGACGCCGCCCGGCTCCGTCTCGTCGTCGTTGTTGCTGCGCACCGAGTCAATCGCCTTTGTACCGCAGCTGCTCTTGTCGTGCGTGCTCATCCCGATCGTCCTCGCCAAAAAGGACCTCGCCACGTCCATGATGGCGCAGACGTTTGCCTTTGTCACGTTTAACAAGGTCTGCACGTCTCAAGTACGTCCCCCCCCCCCCTCCCTCCTCTTTTTTCTATTATTTCGTTTTTGGGGAAAAGTGTACTAATGATTGGTGCCAGTATTTCCTCTGGTACATGATTTTTCTGCCGCTCTACTTGCCGGGCTCATCGCTGCTGCGAAATCCCAAGCTCGGAATCTCGGCCTTGTTGCTGTGGGTTGTCGCGCAGGGCGCGTGGCTGCAGCAGGGCTATGAGCTTGAATTTCTTGGGAGGAGCACTTTTGTGCCGGGCTTGTGGCTGGCTTCGCTGGCCTTTTTCCTGGTGAATTGCTGGATATTGGGCATCATTATCAGCGACGGAGTACGAGGCCGTCCAGTAGATGAGAAGACGCATACAGAATAAGACCTCTTAGACATCAATGGCTCTGAGAGAAGATTGGTTAGTGATGAACCAGAGAAATGTGGCCAGTAATTGTAAAGTTTCTTTATTATCGTGAGTGGCATAGCTTGATATGTATAGCCTAGTTCCCTTTGCGCATATGTTGGTGCTCTGCAATGTGGCGTATCCAAGCGATCGACAATATATCTCCCCCACTTGAACCCAAGAATGGAAAAAATGTGTAAGGAGCTGCCCGGGGGTATATAGGGCCAGGCAAAAGTGAAAATATCCAGTCTCTTCGCCGCAAATAACGCCATGCTGCCACAAAAAAAAAAAAATGAACAAAAAAGCAAGCCCAACGCCGGTGTATCATGCAATTGTAGCTGGTTGGCTCCGAGTTTCTGATCCGCGCATGACTAGGCCGCTCACAGAATCACTGCGCGGGTTGAGAATATTTGGTAATTGGCAAGTTTGAGGGAGGTTATGCGCGTGCGCGGGTACTCGGGTGAAATGACGATTCGTCCGTCTTTGCCGTAGGAGATGTTGCCGAAAGTCTCGCTCAAGTCGCGGAATTTGGCGGTTGGGCGAGCCGTGGCCATTGCGTTGCAGATATCCCTACTCCAGACTCCGCTGCATTCGCCGCGTTGGAACAAAAAGTATGGGTTTAATGCGGGAATGATCGAGTCTGTGGATCGAGTTAGCCGGGACGGCAGGTATTGATGGTGTATGTACGAACCTAGATCAACGAATCGAATTCGGAGATACTCGACGCGCTGGAGTTGAGCCAGAGATCTGATGCCAGAAATGACGAGCTTTTCAAAGGCCTCGATGAATCCCATATCTTGAATACCGGAGCCGGAGTCGGAAAAAATGTTGGAGTGACGACAACAATTCTTGAGAGTGACATCAATGGATCGGAGTCGGCTTGGTGCAACGACGCTCTGACTGGCCACCTGAAAAAAGTGATGGCAGATGCGCCCAGTGTATGAAAACTGCTCTAGCCTAGGCATAATGTTTCCGAGGACTGTGCATATATGTGTCTGGTGAGATGCCTTGGCATAAAACGCAGGCACCACGGCTTCCCGCCTGTAATCATTTTCGAGACACAGGCTGAGATGCTTGATACTCGCCGGAATGAACGGCAGGAATCCAGAAGCGGTAATGTAGCTCTTTGACTTGGGCTTGCTGTAAGCGCCTTGCCATTCCTCTATATTGGGAAGAGCCCCGAGGATGGAAACGAAATCAGAATGGTCTCGCATCAGGTTCCACTGGCCTTTGGTGACGAGGGTTATTACGGAGGGTATGAGGGGCAGACTTGGCTCTGAGTCGGGGCAACGGCGGTTATTGTTGAAGTGGACAACCTGAGGCGCTTTTCGTCGTTCACCACCCTCTAGTGTAAGAACCCTCGTCCGGGGCAAGACAAAAGATACGAATCTGAAGACATCCTCGAGGGTGCAGTTATTCCCTGCGAGGGCATAGGACGCAGGCGACAGACCATCGGTCAGGATCACGGGCAGCAGGGACGTATCGGAAAGTGCCAGAGGTCCGCGGCGTGGTTCAAAGACTGGGAACCAAATCTCAATATGTCTGACATGGTCAGTAAGATGCTGGCCTGGACCGGCGAAATGAACAATGGCCTGGTTGATGGAGCCGACGGTGCCTTTCAACTTCAAATGTCGATAGAGTCTCTGTTGCACCAAGATTCGCCAGGTGGAGCTGATGAGGGCCAAGCGTGTCATTTCTCGTCTCCTCGAGGAGCGAAGTGACGATCCCAAGCTTCCGGCTGCATTGGGCGACCACAGGCCAGACCTAGGGCAGATTTTGGGGCTGACCCCGAGTAAATGGTCCAAGATGGCTTCGTGGATCTCGACGGGGAGACGAGTGAAGTGTGCGGCCGGTCGTCTCCGTTTACAGGACTCGTCGGCAGCTGGAGATATAGTAATACGGTCAAGGGCAACGGCAAGGGCAAAATCCAGTGTGCTAGAGTCTGCGGCTTCCTTGGTGTCGGTGAAGGGGTAGGGCGTGCTGCTGGGCCGGGCGGGAGGGACAACGGGAGAGTCGGGCTCTAGGGATGATTTTGCATCTGGACTTGCGCGAGCACTTTGAGATGAAGGCGAAACAGATATACTCGGTGTGACTGGCGCGAACCTGTATGGCAGTCGAGGAATGAGGTGGTCGGACGGGATTGCTGGGAGTATTTTGTAGTCTGCGGCTACGGCTAGTTCGATGGCAAGGGCATCGCGGTCGAGAGTGCAGAGGTCGTCCATGATGGCAGGGAGTCAGCAATAGAAGAGCGCTGCAGCAAGTACAGGAGCATGTCAGTCACGAGCGGGAGACGAGGGCGACAGCAAGGCGCAGCGGGCTCGAAGCGCCGGATGGCGAGGGATCGAATTCCAGGACGAAGAATGGGGAACGAGAAGAGTTTGGACGAGGCGAAAGGATGGAGAAGCAAAGATTGGCGGCAGTAGTAGCTAGAGTTTTAAGAAACCGATTCACGTAGCGGACTGCGACCAAACAGCTGCGAGTATGGTGGCCAAAGGAAAAGTCGTGGTGGCGCAATGGGCGAAAGTTTGTAATTAAGCCTTGTGCAGATGGCGCGTGTTAAGATTTTTTTGGCGCAATGATCGAAGGTCAATGGCACATAGAGACTACCGTGAGGGCAGGGCGGATGTATGTTTCGTAGGGTGGCAGGGTTGGTTGTGTGTCGATTGTGAACATGAGGTCTTTCGGAGCAGCCGCGAGAAAAGGTTGGGATGGTGATGTAGTGGCGCACTTGGAGGGACCGGTCGGGATCGGAAACTGCCGCCGCGTCAAAGCGGTATCGCTGCGGTTGAGGTTTCGAATCGATCAAACGGACACAGTGAGCACGGCGGGAGAAGAAGAGGTGCAGCAAACACAAGCAGGGAGAATAAGAGAAGATGAAAGAAAGCAGAGGCAAAACGCAAACGCAGCAAAAGGGAGAAAGACGGGGAAATTGGGCCATTTGTTGCAATGGAGGCACGGCAAAATCTGGGCATCTGCAGGTGGACAGGATGTATCTTGCCTGCGAACCGAGGTGGAGAGGTACATTAGGCCTATGTAAAGAGGTACCTAGGTAGGTACCTACCTAGTAGGTTAGTAGGTTAGAGGTAGGTTAGTACTTGGAGCACTATTTACTGGTAGCACTACTGAAAGCACTACTGGCATTGCACTACCTACTTATTAATCCTATACGACGGGGGTGTCTAGGTATTTACGAGGTATTTCCTTGTAGGTACCTAGGTAGGCGGATTTAGGCGCGAGATGGTGTCAATTCGTTAGCCCTGCCATACAAGACCCTGAGTGTTGTTTGGCCACGTAATTCAAGCATGTTGAAAATGATGGGTTTTGGGCGAAATGGATCATCCATCTCAAGGTGCCCAAAATGCCTTTATTAGCCAAAAGTACAAATGCCCTTTATGCCTAAAAAAAAAAAAAAAAAAAAAA
>JAAHCF010000487.1:0-29112 GCA_038367545.1 Beauveria asiatica | reverse complement strand
TAATAAAGTATCTATTTTTAGTAACTTATAGATTTATATATATTTTTAGTATTAGTTATTAATTATATAAAAAATACTAAAAATACTAATTTAGTACTTGATTTCCAACCCTGCTGGTAAGGCGAGGAGTCACACTCTTATCCTTGCAAATTACAATTAGGCACGCAACTGAATACACAGTTTTAGGGCTGTGGCTGACTGGAATTCTCGCTAAAATATGGAAAGCTCAATAAATCATTATTAATAGAAAGAAAAAAGGAAAATTAGAAGTAGGTGAAGGCAAGGTCGAGGCTACAGCTGCGCAATGTCTGAGTACAATCAATAGTTTGTCTTTGTTTGCATCTGTCTTGGAAGAAAGCAAAACATTCGTGTTTCACTCACTCATTTAATCTTTTCTTTTCTTTTTCAACCCTTTTTATCAGGCCTATTGATGCGTTATAAATTTTTTTTATATCACATGTCAAGTAAGTACAGGGTCGCAGGCGGTCTAGCCGTGAGAGGAAAACGCGTGTCATCTCGAAGAATACCACCTCTTTCGATTCGACTAGCTGATGACAAGGGTTGTAATGTGTGTTTGTGTTGTCAATGCAAGGTACCGGTACGAGTGGAGTTGTTGAGTGGGGTGGACACGCCATAAAACCCCCCACAAGAGTGGATGCATGTACGAAGCAAAAAGTTGGAAAAGGCGTACGCGGACTGGTCCGCATACGTACATCAAGCTTTATGCTATTAATATTATTTGTTTTTGGTTTACTACGTATAAAAGTACAGTTATCATACTAGATGCGAGATAGTGTTGATGCGAATGGCGGGGGAGCCTTTAAGATTTTCGTGGGGGGTCTACTTAGTACCTACGCGGGAGAGGGGTGTTTTTTAATAGGCCCTCTAATAGATTTTGCCCTCTAGTATATTATTTAGGTATATTACTATAGATTTAGGCTTCTTAGATAGGATGTTAGAAATCTTTTTAATATGCTAAAAAGTGCGATTTCCTTATAATATACCTAAAAAATATACTAGAGGGTAAAATATGTCAGAGGGCATGTCAGAAAACACCCCCCTCCCTTGTTGGCAGGCACGCCTCGGCTAGCTGACTCAGCCGAGCCCCTCATCAGTGCCGCCACGTCTCCCTAGATAGCCTCTCTTTCTCTCTCTCTTATATTATACACACATTCATCAGGTTCTACTTTAGCTCGTGCCCTGACCGTGTAATCTGTTACTCTCACTTTCCTTTAATCCGCTATATAGTAGTAATTACTAATTCTTATTAATTATAGCCTTATCTAAAGACACTAATACCCCGCTATATAATACTTCTAATAAGCCTCTATTACTAAGAGAAGATTAATAACCTTTAGGATTAAGCCTAACTCTCCTTTACTATCCCTTTTTATTAAATAAAATATTATACTATAGTATATTATAAAAATAAAAGAGGTCTAAGCTATATTAATTACTAAATATAAGCTATCCTTAAATACTACTACCCTTTAGCCTAGATTTATTTCCCCTAATTAGTCTTTAGAAGGTTAAGGATATATTAGCCTTTTTTAAGCTATTTAGTTAGCTTAAAAACCCCCCTTATTACCTTTTTTTAATCCCTTACCTCCCCTTATTTAAATAATACTACTAGACTATAATATTATAATAATCTATAATAAAACCCTAATTAAAGAAAAGTAAATAACTAAGAAATAGCTAAAGTTATTTTATTAGGAGAACTAAAATTAACCTAATAACCCTATCTAAGACTATATTATAACCTTAAAGTACCCCGCTAGCCCCTTCTATATTACTAGATTCTGCGGAATCTCTGCCCCTTCTTATTAAAGAATATACTAATTAACCTCTATTCCTTCCTCTTAAGAAAGAACTTAAATAAGAGCCTATATAATAACACTAACTACCTATAGCCTTTCTTACTCCTTCTAGACTAGGTCTTTTCCTTAGTACTAGTTAATAGAATCTATTTTTAGACTAATATAGATATTATTAGTCCCTTAAATTATATATTAAATCCCTATATTACTAAATACTATTATTTAGTATAAGATAGTTACTAGAAGGATAAAGACTATAAAGATAATAACCTTTTTAAAGATAAGACCTTTCTTCTATAGAAGAAATAGTATTACTAAATATAATATTACTAGATTCCCCTATATCTAATAAACTATTAATAAAAAATACCTTACCTAAGTTATTACTTTAAATATAAGAATTAGACTAACTAACTAGGTTAGCTTTATCTTTTTCTTTTTAGTTTTAGTACTTAAGATTATTATCCCTTATTAATATAAAAATAAATACCTTATTCTATATTTATTCCCTAGGGTATATATAACTATATAATTAAGTTAATATAATAAATAATATAATAAAACCCTTACTTTTTATATTATATACTAGCTTAGATTATAAAAATAATACTATATAGATTTAAATAGCTAAATAAGAAGTAACTAAAAATACTTATTATAAATTTTACCCCCTTCTAGAAGCTAATATTATTAAAGTTAAACTAGTTATTATTATTATTTAGAGTATAAGGATAAAAGAATAATAATAGCTTAAGACTTATACCTTATAAGACCTAATTATAAATTAGACTCCTCTTAATAGTATAGTTAGGATAATAGAATTATTTTAATAATTCTTAATTAGCCTAAATACTAATAACCCCCCTAAGTCTCCTATAAGACTATATAATTATAACCTATCCTATTCTAACCACTCTTTCCTAACTTACTATATAGGCACCTATTCTTATCCGTAGTTACCTACTATTTTACCTAGATATAGATATAAGACTTAGGATAGACTACTACCTAGTTTCTATTAATAGTTTAAACTAGAGGTTCTAGCGTATAACTTAAAGAAGATAGACATTATTTCCTATATTAATTAAATTAGATAGATAGCTACCTAGGTTAGTACTAATACTATTCTTTAGAATATAGCCTTTAGTCTATTATCTAATCAGGAATCTAATAGCTATGCCTAATTCTATTTAAATCTATTTCTTTTACTATTAGTAGACTAATAAGATAGTTAATTAGAACTTAGGCCTTAGCCCTAAAATTATTAAAAATAAACTAAAGCTATAATAATCTATAATTAAAAGATAAGCTATTAGTATTTAAACCCTTACCTCTTAGCTTAGTTATCTTTTAATATTACTTAAGAATCTTTAATCTTAAAACCTATTATTTATAATAGCTAAATTAATTACTTTACCTTTAAGAAAGAAAATAGTTAATAACTCTTAACTAATACTTATTACCTAGATTAATAAAGTAATAGTTAAAGAGTTTACTAAATTAATTTATAACTTTTAGAATCTTTAGAAACTTAAAGAACCTAAAAATTTTAATCTCTAATAATAAGCTTTATAGATTAAACTTAAAGCTATAAGTATTATATCCTTTTTTTAGAACCTAGTAATATTAAAAAATCTTATAGACTTTAAATAAGTAATACTACTACTCTTAATCTAAAATAACTATATAAAAAGACTAGTTATTATAATTAGCTAATATACTTAGTTAAATTAGGCTTATAGCCTCTTAGTATAATAATATAATACTAGCTTAAAGATTTAAAGATTATAACTTTATAATAAATTCTATAATCTTAGTTTCTAGACTTATAAAGGTACTCTTAAAGGCTTTAATAATAGCTTTAATAGCTACTTAGCTAAGCTAACCCTTATTAGAGTAACTATTAGTAATATTAATTAGGTTAATTAATACTTAAAAGCTATTAATAGTACCTTTAATTAATAGTTAGAATAATAAAGAGCCTTAATTAAGGCTTCTTAAGTATAAGGACTTATATTAGCTACCTTTAATCTTTAATATCTTATAACTAATTTTCTTAAAAAATAATAAGAAAAAGGATTATTAGTTACTAAAGCTAGTATTTACTATATTAGTTATTAAGGTAATAATAATAAATTTAAAGCTAAAAAGAAGAAGAAAAAAAAAAGAAGGATAAAGAAAAGAAGAATAATACTAAGGATACTAAAAAAGATAATAAAAATACCCCTAAGCTAAAAAAGAGCCTTATAATAATAATACTAAGAAGCTATTATCTATTAACTCTTTAACCTTAAGTCTATTAGATTACTAATCTAATCTTTAACTCCTTAGAGAGTAAAAGTAATTATACTATAGACTATAAAGTTAAGGAAATCTTCTTTAGTAATAAAAATAAAAACTTATAATCTTTAACCTCTAATAATACTATTATAGAATTCTCTACTTTACTATACTTTAATTATAGTGCCTAAGAATAAACCCTTAATCCTTAATAAGCTCTCTTCTATAATACTAGAGTTATTTACTATATTATAAATTATAAAAATATTTTTATTAACTATATACTATTTTTAAAAAGAAAAAGACTAATTATTAGAATAAGAGGAGGACTAATTAGACTAAAAGGCTAAGGTATAGCCTATTTTATAATACTATATTAACTAGAATTAGAAGAGTAGACTACTATTAAGATAAGAAAAGCTTTTTATATACTAACTCTTAATCTTAATATCTTTAGTAGTATTTATTACTATACTTCTAAAGGAGTCTTATTAAAGTACTCTCTTTATACCTTAAATTATAAAAGAGTTATAATCTTAGAATTTAAATAATATAGCTTTTTTTTATAATAAAAAAAAGTAAAAGTAAAAATACTAATCCTAATAAAATTAGTATTTATAAATATAACTTAATATTATATTATTATAATTAAGTTATTATAGATTTTATTAAAAGACTTATTAGAATATAAAAAAGTCTTTAACTTTAGTCTAAACTAAGTTCTAATACTCCTAAAAGGAATAAAATATCTTTTAAAAAAACTAGAAGAATTATTAAAAAAATCTAATAACTCTAACTACTAAAAGCTACTATAACTAACTAGTATCTAGTATATCTAACTAGGCTATATTAGTCTCTTACTATTTAAAAAGACCTCTAAAGTTATAAAAAGTCTTTTAGATTTTATTTAAATTAAAGATACTAACTTTTAGTATATAGTCTATATATAGGCTAAAATAACTTATTAACCCTTAAAAAGAGCCCTCCTTAACCTAGTAAATATTTTTAATATTATAAAGGGGGATATATTTAAAATTAAGCCTTTACCTTATAATAAAAAGCCTATTAGTTTAATATTAGTAAATAAAAAATCTTAATATTAATAAGTTTTACTACTCTTTAACTAAAAAGGACTAACCTTATTAGAAGTAATCTAGGGATTCTTTAAGAGCTTAAAGGTATATTATAATAATATACTTAAAGAGTTTTATTATAATAAAGAAAATAAGATTAACTAAGAACTTAAAAACTAGCTTACTCTCTAAGGTACTAAATTTATAACCTTAAGTTTATATATTTATAAGTAAAATAGACTACTTAAAAGATTAATTAAAGTTATATTAAATAAATTTAAAGTTATAATACTTTAATTAAAGTTATCCTCTTTCTTTTAGAGTATAATCTTACTAGTTATAATTATACTTATAAATTATATTATAAATTTAACTTAACTATTAGTATTTTATTAAGTACTTATATAAGAGATTATATCTTAAAAAGCTAAGATACTAAATCTTTTTTTATTTAGGATAATAAAAGTACTTATTAAAATCCTAATTCCTTATAAAAAGTAAATAAAAGGATAAAAGCTTAATACTAGAACTAAACTAGGTTAGCTACTAGCTATTCTAGGCTTTAAGATATATTTAGTATATATCTTATAATACTAGGCTATTATAAAAACCTTATTTATTACCTTTATAAGGGCTAATAAAGGAATTAGCTAGATTAAGAAAGGACTTAAGGGTAACTTTTAAAATACCTAAGATCTTAACTTAGAGGGGGGAGTACTTAAAGAAATCTTTATTAATAAGAAGTCTATAGATCTTAAAAAAGATTTACTAGAATTATTATAAAATTCTTCTCTAATCTTATTATAATTAAATATACTTTTAAAAAGAGTAAATCTAAATTATATACCTATAAACCTTAACCTTAATTTTACTTTACTAAAATTACCTAGTTATAAACTAAATTTAATTATATACTATTTTATTTATAATATTATAAAAATAGTAAAAAAGAAGATTAAAGTAGCTAAAAAGGTATTAAATAATATACTAAATAGCTAAAAAAAAGCCCTTTAAAGTCCTAATAAAGATAGCTAGATTAAAGCTTTATTTACTAAGTTAAAATAACTTATTAAAGCTAAAGTCTTTTAATTTATTAAGTAATTATTAGTCCCTAATTTCTAAAAGATTCTAAAAAATAAATTTATATTCTAAATTAAACTTAACTAAAATAACTAGTCTATTAAATATAAGGTAAGGTTAATAGTAAAAGGATTTATATAAGTATTTAAATAAGACTTCTTTTAAACCTATACCTTAATATTTATTTTACTTATATAAAGAATTATCTTAGCTTTTATAGTTACTAATAATTAAGAAATTAAATAAATTAACTTTATTAGAGCCTTTCTTAATAGCTTACTTAAGGAATTTATATATATAGCCCTCTTAGAAGGTTTTCTTAAATTTATTAAAGAACTCTTAGCTTACTTAAATAAAAAAAGTAAAGAACTTCTTAGTTTATTAGCTAATTTAGGCTATAATCTTACTAAAAAATAAGTTATCTTACTTAATAAAGCCCTTTATAATCTTAAATAAAGCCTATAAAATTAGAAAGTCCTCTTAAAAGAACTCCTAACTAAGCTAGGCTTTAAGCCCTTATTATTAAATAATACTATTTACTAAAACTAAATTATAAGTATTTTTATAATTACTTATATAAATAATTATCTCTTTATAAGATCTAATCTTTAGTATATTAACTAGCTTAAGAGGTAGTTTAATAAAGCTTACCTTATTAAAAATAAGGGGCTTATTTTTTTTTTTTTAGGTATTTAAATTAACTAAAATTAGAAAATATAAAGCCTTTAGCTATATTAAGGCTAGTTTATAAAAGAAGTTATCTTTAAGTTTAGTTTTTTTAATACTAAGCCTTAGCTTATTCTTTTATAGCTTAGGCTATTATAAAAACCCTTATTTAGTCTTAAACTAAAGTATATTTTAATAAAATTACTTACTAAAGAATCTACTTAACCTAAATTAAAATTACCTAAAGAGTAAGTATTTAAGGCCTTATTAAATACTAAATAAAAACTATTCTAATAAATATTAAGTACTATTATATAGCTTTTAATAATAACTAAATCTAATATTACCTTTTTAGTCTAATTTTACTTAAGGTATATAGTTAAAATAAATATAATACTTTTTAACTCTATTAAAGAAAGTCTTAAGTACCTAAAAGGTATTAAGATAAGTACTATAAGGTATTATATTAGTAAAAAACCTATAAGTCTCCTTTAGGCTTATTCTAATAATAACTTTATTAGATATTAAGAAACCTTTAGGTTAATAAGAGGATATCTCTTTACCTTAAATAAAGGACTTATAAGTTAGAGAGTAAAAAGGGTAAGCTTTATAATACTCTTAACTCTAAAGGTAAAATCTAATACTTTATTAAAGATAATTAGAGAAATTAAATAAATCTTAAGGCTCTTTAAAGAAATATTAATAAAGATTTAGTATTTAATCCCCCTATTTTATAATAATTAAAACTTTATATTAAATATTAAAGACTTAAACTAGTATATTAGAATAAAGTATATACTTTTAAAGTTTTATTATATTTAATAAAAAGCTTAAACTAGCTTAATTAATATTAAATATCTTAAGACTAATATAATACTAGTAAATAGCCTAATAAAGCCTTTATTAGGTACTAAATTCTAAAGCTTCTAAAAGCTCTTAGGCCTCTAAAATCTAAACTAAGCTTACTAGTATATAGTATAGACTTTTTATTATAGAAGATAATATACTATATACTTAATAAATTAACTATTAAAAAGCCTTATAATAGTAAACTAAGTTTTAAAATCCTAGAAGACTTATTAGGTTTCCCTTTAAGACCTCTAGGGTATCTTAAAGATAAAGACTTATAACTAGTAAGTAAAAGCTAGAATAGTAGAGTTAGTTATTTATATATACTATATCTTAATATACTAAGCTTTTATAATTTAATAAAAAATTAATTATAATAAGCTAGTCTATTAATAAGAAAATCCCTAATACCTTAATTAATAAGAAAGATAGGCTAGTCCTTATAAGGTAGGTATTTTTCTAGTACCTTAGGAGTAGATATACCTCTAGTCCTTATAGGGTAAGGAATACCTTAAATAGACCTTTAATAAATTAGAATTCCCTTAAGTTATAACTTCCCTAGGTACTAAACACTCCTTTAAATAAGCTAACTACTCTATAAGGTAAGTTAAAATTACTTATAAGGTAAGTTAGCTTATCTTATTAGAAAAACTATTAACCTACTAAAAAAGCCCTTATACTAGGTAAACTATACCTTAATATAGTACTAAACTAATATTACCTAATTTAGCTTTAACTTATAGTATATTAGTTAAGTTACCCTTAGGGGTCTCTTATAGGTCCTATAAGTACTTAAGTAAGATACCTCTACTAAATTATACTTATAGGCTAACTTTTATTTTCTATAAAATTTATTTATATAGAATTTACTAAAAATATACTTATAATATTTAATTCTTATTTTAATTAACTACTTTTAGTTATATAATAAAATAAGTAATATTATTAGACTTAATAAATTAAAATAAATCTAATAGTATAAAATTTTTTTAAATTAAATAACTTTTTCTAGTATAATATTAGATATAGGGTAGGCACCTACCCTATACCTCTACGCCCACACTAGTATAGCGCGCGCTAATATATAGCGCCTATACGTGCTATAGTTTACTAAGTATAGCGCTATAGGCTACTAATTAGCGCTACTAATTAGTACTATTAATTACCTATATATAATAGTAGTTAGTAGAGGTATAAGGTAGTATACTACCCTATACTAATATTTACTATAAGCTATAAAAGATATATATAGCGCCTATATATACTATAGCTTACTAAGCGTAGCGCTATAGGTGTAACGATGGCTTAATCCTAATCCACAGTTAGTCTGTTTCTTAGGTAGTGAGTCAGGTTTAGATGCTACAGAGTAGCCACTTAAGCAGTATCTTCGGCGTAAGAAATCGTTAAGAGCAGAGCTCTCAAAACTAATTACTTAGAATTGCTTAGATTAATCAGTAGAGATCTAGACTACCTAGCTATAAGAATACCTCTTCCTTAAGTACTTATCTATCTCTCTACTATAGCTTAGCTCACAAGGCTCATCTAACTATCTAAATGATCTTACGTAGTTAGATCATCCCAGTGATCCAATGAGCCATCACGTGACCTTATGTGTAAACCAGGCTGCGGGCGTACCTGCCCTGACGGCCCGGCTCAGCCCCACATCCATACAGCAGCGTTCGTAACATAATGCCCCTCCTCCTTTAGTCTTGTCCTTAAGGCCATTAAATAGGCCGGCTGAGTGGTAGGTGGCTTCTCCCTCCTGCATCAACATGTACTATCATGTCTAATCGTATCTCAAGACCTCCTATGCGATCCCGAAAACCTTCCCGCAAGACGGACAAACGAAACGCCCTTCTTAAGTTAATAATCGGAAATCTAGTTAACATGCCTGCATACTTATTCTGCAAAGAACAAGGCCTTCAGAACTATAAGGCGTCCGACGCGGACTCATCTCGATATTTTAAGTGCATTCGTCTTAACCGGTCTTATTACGACATAAATCCTCTCACTCCTTAGCAGCTTCGTCGCATTAGCACCCAGCACCAAAAAGCTGAATCCGAATTAGAGGCTGCTAAAGAAGAGCTCAAAAAGGCGAGCGCCAAAGTGCGCCGCTTACGAAAACAAAAGAAATTGCGGTTCAAGAAAATAATGCGTGCGATAGCGCGTGGTATCGACAATATCGAAGAATTAGAGCGTGTGGAACGGGAGGAAGCAGAACAGCTTTAGAAGACCACAGGGGTCCTTCCTACTCCTTCCGAGGATCTAGATCCTACTCTAGTTCATTCTTTAGATGCCAAGTTCAGTATCGAGTCGTTAGATAGTACTTATGCGATTGATTGGGATGCGTTTCTTAGGAGTGGAACTGTTTAAGCAGAATCGAATAATTCGTGAGATTTTCGATTGGTTCCTAGGTGTTTTCGGTGTTCGGGTATCCCTTCTATTTAATGAGATAATGACGATTTTTAATATTCCCTTATGCTTTAAGTATCCTCTCAACTTCGTATTCGTTAGTATTGTTAACCGTGATTCTTATAGCGAGTGTAGAATCATCCGGTGCTTTCTCTAGTAGTGACATATAAAATATTAGGTGGACTCTCATTCCGTCCGGTAGTGATAGTTCGTAGTTAGTGTTTGATATTTTCCGTTTAATAAGGAATGGTCCAATTTTCTTCTAGTCGAGTTTGTCGCTAGGTCGCTTCGTTTTAATATTTTTGCGGATGAGGTATACTTTATGTCCCTCCTCTAGGATTAGCGCTAGCAATCTCTTTTTATCCACGTAATATTTTATTCGGTTTTACAGAAATATCCATTCTTATTATAAGTGTTTTTATATTTCCGTAATTATTTTTGCGTGTGTGGTTACCGCTAGCGTATTCATAATACGTGCCGCGTGTATGTCAATAGTAGGGTCGAATCCATAGTTCGCCTTAAATGGTGACATCTTCATATTGTCAACCTCAGAGCTATTATAAGCCCATTGTGCAAGTGGTAGCCATACTACCTAATCGTCTTATCGGTAGTTAATATAGCTCCGCAGGTACTGTTCTAGTATTTAGTTTAGAATCTCTGTCTGACCATCTGTCTGTGGGTGGAATGCCGTAGACAAGCTTTACTTAATCTACATGGTTTCCATCAGGCATTTCTAAAAGTTAGACGTGAATAACTTATCACGATCCGATATAAGCTTTATTAGTAATCCATGTTATGCAACAACAGTTTTAAAGAACATATATACTAAGTCTTTAGCGTCGCTTAATTCCATATAGGGAATATAGTAAGCGTACTTCATGAGTTTATCCACAATAACTAGGATGCTATCATAAACTACTCCTGTTATAGGTTCTTTTGACTTCGGTAGTTTAACGATGAAGTCCATTATAACTATTTACTATACTCGTTTAGGTGGTGGTATCGGCTGCAGTTCCCCATAAGGTGCGTGTTATGATGCTTTCGCTTTTCTGTATATATCGCATTTATCCACAACTTGCTGTACTGTTTTCCTGCTTTCTAGGAAGTCATACGATCTTCTTAATCTGTTAATCATTTTCCCTACACCCTAATGTCTATACAATAGGTGTTCATATATTTCTTTAACAAGCTACTCTTAGAGTATACTAGGAATATACTAACGTTTATTATATAAGAAGGTTTCCTCTTTCTTAATCAAATACGGTTTCGTTTCCTAATTATCTAGGTAGCTGTCTTTCTTAATATGCGATTCGATTCATCACATCTAAGTATTATCCGGCTTTACTCTCTAAGTCATGCTAAGTTCCCGAGTGCCTAGTACTAGGTTTCCACTCTCATCATACTTAAGCATCGGATGTTCAATCGGTATTCCTTCTAATTTCAAATCTTCTTTTCAGCTAAGAGCATCTACTCTGCCATTAAGTGTCCCTTTTTAATACAGAATCTTAAAGTCGTAGTCTATAAGGGTTTCGTACTACCGTATTTGTCATTTATTAAGTTCCTTCGTGGTAGTGAATAAGGTAAGGTTCTTATAATCCGAATAAACCTTAACCTTATAATTTACACCCACTAAATAGTGTCGCTATTCTTTAAACGCTTAAATAATAGCTATTAGTTCTTTATCGTGTATGCCGTAATTTAATTCTGGTCCGTGAAGTTTCTTCAAAAGGAAAGCGACTAGATAGAGTCGTCCTTCTTCGTCTCTTTATCCAAGCTGCCCTCCGACTACAAAGTCTAAGGCATTAGTTTCAACTTTAAACGGTTTATTTAGGTCAGCCGTAATCAGAACTAGTTCTTCTAAGATCCTTTCTTTCAAGGTCTAGAAAGCTTCTTCTTCCTTTTTAGTCCATTCGAAGGTTTTATCCTTCTTCGTGAGGTCTATTAGTGGAATAGTGATTTCTCCGAATTTGCGTATAAAGCGTCGGTAGAAGTTCGCAAATCCAAAGAATCCTCTAACTTCTCTGACGTTAGTTGGTGCTGGCTAATTTCGAACGTCTTCAATTTTTAATAGACTCATCCTGATGTGTCCTAGGGTAATTTCATATCCTAAGAATTTAACTTTCTGCTAGTAAAACTTACTCTTCGTTGGTTCAACTAGTAGATTATTGTCCTGAAGTACTTAGAGTACCTCATACACGTGTTTCTTATGTTCCTTAAGTATATTAGAATAGATGAGGATGTCGTCGAGATAAACAACCATAAAGTTATTAAGTTATTTTCGTAACACGTTATCAATTATAGTCTAGAAGGTAGCTAGTGCATTAGTAAGACTAAAAGGCATTACCAGATACTTAAAGTGTCCTCTCGTAGTTCGAAAGGCAGTTTTCCACTCGTGACCATCCTTTATACGGATGAGGTTATAAACCCCTTTTAGGTCAAGGGTGGTAAACCATCTGGCTTATCCTACCTTATCTCGTATTTCCGTGATAAGCGGTAATAGGTATTGGTTCTTAATCGTGATGTCGTTTAGCTGACGATAGTTAATGCATAGTCGCAGCTTCCTATTACGCTTCAGTACCCACAGGATCAGATATCCTGCTAGGGATTTAGAAGGTCATATATAACCTTTTCGTAGCATTTCCTCTAAATACTCCTTAAGTGCTTTATCCTGCTCAGGGTTTTAGGGATATATCTTTTAGAACCTAGGTTCCTTACTAGGCTAGAGTTTAATCTCATAGTCCCAGCGTGAATACTCCGGTAGTCCTATTTCTAGCTCTCCGCTAAACAGCTTACTATACTTTAAGTATTCCTCGGGAATCTCCGTTATACTAGCTTTCGATTCTCGGGCGATCACATATATTCCTCGAGATCGGTCTTAATTCGATTAGGGTGCCTTCTTCTTTTAGCCGCTCCCACTGTCGTAATCGCATCTTAGTGTATCCTACTAAAGTTGGCCTATTCTCTAGTTGACTCTGGGATTACTCGCCCGTAACTAAGGTAACCCTAATATAACGTTGTGTTTTAAGATCACTGTGATATCTAAGGATAATGCGTGGTTCGTGCCGAAAATGGAGACAGGAAGTTACGCGGTTTCCTAATCCACTATGCCTTAGCTATACTGAACGTCATTTCCTTCCACATTCGTGAGTCGGTAGGGCTCGTCTTTCTTTTTCTAGGGCAGTCATAATCTGTTAACGAGATTTAGCGAGATGTAATTTCCTAATACTCCGCTATCAAGCATTGCCCTGACTTTTGTTCCTTTAATGAGGATATCGAAGGTAAGGTGTTCATCGCTATCGACGTTCGCAGCGCATAGAGACCTGTCAGATCTCCGTCGAAGAGTCGGTCTTACTAGTGACGACGGCTGTCGTTTCCCGATTTCTCTTCTTATTCCTTTCGTTCCCTTCGTTCCTCTTTTCTTCGTTGTTATCGACTCTGTGTCAACATGTTAGAGCTTTCTTAGTGATCACTTGATCTACCAGCTATGTCGATCGAGTTCGGGCTAGGCGAACTGCTCGCAAGTACACTGTTTCCTCCATTCACACATCTTAATGACATAGCACGGATAGTGTATGCGTTCTCGTCCTCAACATAGTAATCTTCCTTGGAATTCTTCATAAGGGTAATAAAATCCCCTTTTCTTTCTTTGATTTTCTAGTGTCGAAGTTCATATTCGTCGAAGATTTCGTTTTATGGATCAAAACTTAGAAACATTCGATATTCTAGTTTCTTCTATAGGTGTCGTCTGCACTCATTAAAAGGGCAAGAAGCCCATAAGAGCATTGCGTGATCTTGGTCGGTAACGCTAAGTTCCGAGAGCTTTAGGTTAGTCTTATAAATCCATGTTTCTTGATTCGTCAGTAGTGCTATCAGCACCGTAGGGTCTAAAACATCTGTCCCGTGAATAGCCACTATCTCAAGTTCGCCGTTCCTAAAACGGGATCGTCCTTCGACAACACAGCCGTTGGATAATAGTGCCGTTAGTATGTAAGTGAACCCGTCTCTTATATCTAATTCCGTGATCACGATAGTGTCTTCTCCTTCTAGTATTAGCTAAGTCCTAAAGTCCCAATCTTCGTCAGACGTAGGTTCTTCATCACAATTCATAAACTAATCAGTGTCTAAGAAGTATTCTTCGCTATTAGCTATGCTAATGTTTTAGATAGGTAGATCTTCGCGATAAGCTGCACTAATTCCTTTTCCTTCAGCAACTGGCTTCCACTGTTTCTTAGGTGCCCTACACTTATTTACGAAGTGTCCAGCCTTCCCACAGTTATAGCATTTCTTTCCTTTTTCTTTTCCGGTAGCGTCAAGTTCCATCGGACCTAGGTGAGTTCCGTAGGCCGTAGATCCATTTCGGCGTTTACTAGTGTTCGCCTAATTACGTCGTGGAGGGTTACCTCGGTAGCTTATTCCCTTTCCACCACGTTTAAGTCGTCTAGCGTAGAGACGATTGTCGATCTTAATGATTTTCTTAACGAACTTATTAAAGTTATTAGGTCGATCTTCTTTGGCGATTTCATCCTTCACGTCTTCTCGTAGTCCATCATAGAAAAGTTCCATCTGACTATCGTCATCCTAGTCAATCTTAGTGGCGATGCGTCTAAACTCGCGTGCATAATACTAAGCAGACCCAGTCTACTTCAGGGATTTAAGTTTACGTGTCGCGGTTCGAACCTTATCTAGGTCTCCGAATGCAGTCTACAAAACTTCTTCAAAGTTTTTATATTTCTTAAAGATTCAAGCGGTCTTATCATTAGGTTCCTTATTATCAAGGTAGTCCCTAAGAGTCGGCTCCCACTATTCCATTACCTTGCCTATAAGAAGGTTTCTAATGCAAAGGATCTTTATGGATTCTTTATTAATAGAGTCGTTAACCTTTAGGTAGGCTTTCGCCTGGGTAAGAAAGGTGCGAACATCTCCCTTAGTTCCGTCAAACGTGTCAGGTTTAGGGAACTTAGGCATCACAGTCTTCTTCTCAGGTTCCGGTGCTGCCGCTAGGGTTTTAAGTTTCATCTCCTCCAGCTACGCGTGCAGGTATTCAATTTTGGTGTTCAAGTCTACAATCACACTTACAGGGTTAGTGGTGTTTCCGCTTGCGGTGGACATCATGAAAGGTTAACTGCTCAAGGTTTTAAAGGTAACTCACTAAATAGGACTAATTAAAATATAACGATAGCTTAATCCTAATCCACAGTTAGTCTGTTTCTTAGGTAGTGAGTTAGGTTTAGATGCTATAGAGTAGCCACTTAAGCAGTATCTTCGGCGTAAGAAATCGTTAAGAGCAGAGCTCTCAAAACTAATTACTTAGAATTGCTTAGATTAATCAGTAGAGATCTAGACTACCTAGCTATGGGAATACCTCTTCCTTAAGTACTTATCTATCTCTCTACTATAGCTTAGCTCATAAGGCTCATCTAACTATCCAAATGATCTTGCGTAGTTAGATCATCCCAGTGATCCAATGAGCCATCACGTGACCTTATGTGTAAACCAGGCTGCGGGCGTACCTGCCCTGACGGCCCGGCTCAGCCCCGCATCCATACAGCAGCGTTCGTAACAATAGGCTACTAAATTAGCACTATTAATTACCTATATATAGTAGTAGTTAGTAGCAGTATAGGGTAGCACGCTACCCTATATTAATATTTACTATACACTATAAAAGACATATATAGCGTCTACGCACACTATAGCTTACTAAGTATAATACTATAGGCTACTAATTAGCGCTACTAATTAGTATTATTAATTACTTATATATAATAGTAGTTAGTAGAGGTATAGGGTAGCACACTACCCTATACTAGCATTTACTACGCGCTATAAAAGACATATATAGCGCCTACACACACTATAGCTTACTAAGTATAGCGCTATAGGCTATTAATTAGTACTACTAATTAGCGCTACTAATTAGTACTATTAATTGCCTATATATAATAGTAGTTAGTAGAGGTATAGGGTAGCACACTACCTTATACTAGCATTTACTATACGCTATAAAAGACGCGCGTAGCGCCTGCGTACGCTATAGCTTACTAAGTATAGCGCTATAGGCTACTAATTAGCGCTGCTAATTAGCGCTATTAATTGCCTATATATAACGGCAGTTAGTAGAGGTATAGGGTAGCACACTACCCTATACTAACATTTACTACACGCTATAAAAGACACGCGTAGCGCCTGCGCACGCTATAGCTTACTAAGTATAGCACTATAGGCTACTAATTAACACTATTAATTACCTATACACGCTAGCAGTTAGCAGCGGTATAGGGTAGTAAGCTACCCTATACTAATAAGGTATAGGGTAGGCAGCTACCCTATACTAAATTAGTATTAATATACCCTATAGTAACTATACCTAGCTTTACTTATAAGTAGGCTTAGCCCCTTAGTAAGCTAGAGGGGGTGTTAAAAGTGGGGCTCTTATAGGGACTCCTTATAAGCTACTAATACTAGTAATATAGTTAAAACTATTAAAATAGCTAAAATAGTACTAAGAAGCTATTAAAACTAATAGGGTAGTAATATTAGCTAATACCTTACTTTATAGTATATAAAGGAGGAATTCTAGAATAAGTAGAGTTTTTTTTAAGTAATATTATATCTCTTTTTCTCTATAAATAATAATAGTTTTCTTAGCTAGAAGATAGAATAATAAGGTTAATAATATAATCTCTTTCTTCTATATCTTCTACTAGTACTCTTACTTCTATATACCTATTAGTAATTACTATATATACCTTTATTATAACTATAGCTTATAAATAAGTTATTAACTAGCTATTACTATTAGCTATAAAGGCTCTTATAAGGCTTAAAATTTATTACTTACTTTTAAATAAAATAGCTATTTATAATAACTATCTTTAGAAGGAAACTTTATATAATTATATACTAATTTCCCTTATTAACTTAGTAATCTTAACTACTTAAGGCTTAAAGCTAATCTCTAATATTAATAGTACTTATAAAGTTATTATAAGTAGCTATAAAAGATAATATAAGTAAGGTCTTTATTACTTTATTACTAAAAACTTATTATATTAGCTATATATAAGGCTATTTTATTATTAATTATTATTATATATATTCTTTAAATTTATAACTAGTAAAGATAGTTATTAGTATTAGTACTAGTATATTATCTTAAAAGGTAAGTTAGTTAACTTAAAATAGTATTATTAGTAAATTTCTTAGTAAATTAGATAATTAATTACTTAGTTATTTAATATTAATATAGCTTAAACCTAGTTATATAGCTAAAGGTTATAGTTATATATATTATCTTTCTTAGCCCTAATAAAGCCCTTAAAAAGGCTATAATTTATATAATAAGTGCCTATAATACTAATATTTTACTTTTAAAGAGCTAAGAGAAGGCTTAATAAAGAGAAAAGGTTATCTAAAAAGATATAATATATTAAATCTAATAGTATTTTAATAAGGGAAATAATAATTACTTATATTAAGTTAATCTAGATTAAATCTACTATTAGATTTTACTATTTTTTTAATACTTAAGGTTCTTAACCCTTAAGATAATTAAATAAGTCTTTTAAGATATACTATAACTAGCTAAAGAAAAAGCTAGCTTCTATAATAACCTAGATCTTAAAGCCTATTAGTATTAGCTTTATTAGAATAGTAACCTTCTATTTTAATTAACTAGTAAAGTATATAATATACTTATCTATAATTATATTTATACTTAGTTAATAAAGGTAAAATAAGGCTTCTTATAAATACTAAGACTATTTATAAGTAATAAAGAATAAATAAAAAAGTATTAGATTATTAGTAGCTAATATTTAAAGCTAATAATAAAGAATATAAAAATAATTAAATATTATATATTTTATAATAAAGTAAATTAGTAAATACTTTACTAATAAAAAAGACTTTTAATAGTCTTTTAATAACTTTTTTATATAAATTAATATATAAATTATATATATTAATTATATATATACTTTTTAATACGTAATTAGCTTTTATTTATTAATATATATATACTTTTATATTAGCTTAGCTAGTTTTTATTTTATTTTATTATTTATATACTTAACTTAAGAATTAATAAGGGATTTATTTATAAATTCTTAAAAAAGTAATAATATTATTAAAGATTAATAGGGAATTTATAGCTTATAATAAAAAATATAAAGAGGCTTAAAATATATACTTAATTTAGCTATAAATAACTTATTTAGCTAATAAGTACTATTAGTTACTTACTTAGCTTATATATCTTCTAGTTAGATAAAAAGCTCTAAGTCCCTAGAGTATAAGAGGAATTAATTCTAGCTATTAGTTATCTTAATTAATAAATAAAATTTATATAATAATAGTAGTAAAAGTTATTTATTATTAAAGCTCTTTATATAGCTTAGAAGTACCCTCTAGGAAGTGGGGCGAGTGACCACGCGAAGCCTTAGCGCACCTAAAGGGATAACGATGTTATCATAAGTCACCTACTAAAGATAGGCAATAATAACGTCGCACCTACTGAGATCCCATGTCTTCCCTCTACACTTCACTGTTAGCGTCACTCATTAGTTGTGATTAGTATCTAAATACCGCCTTTCTAGCAATTACCACGTATTCACTGTTTTTTCTTATTCTTTTTTTTTCGCAGTTTCCTGCACGGTAGTCGCCACAAAGTAGCCATCACATGTTCTCATGAACACTGCATACATCAACTAGTACCATTCGCTTGATACATCGCCCATCTCATCATCAGGCGCCCGCCGTAATCAGATCAGCCCGCCCTCCACCTCTACAGAGCCGTAAAGGAGCGATTACACAGCCTAGCCTTTATTTATCATATCTTACGCGCTATATTCTAAAGGATAGTTAGTATGGCGCGGGCGCTACGGGCGATAGACTGAGATGTTCTGCGTCGACAATCTAGGGCTCGTCCGAGTTTGTGGAGGCTGTATCGAGACAGTGACCAGAAAAGTAAAAGAAGCAATGCACCAACGACGTTATATATTGATAACTTACTGGCAGCCTAGGCAGCCTGTCTTCGCTTTCGTCGCCCACTGTCTCTTTCGCCGCTGAGTCGAGGGGGGCGCCAGCGACCCCGAAGGAACTGAGGTCTCGTTGGTATCAAGTTGGGCTGGCGACATGGTCGGCATGGCCTCAACCGCTATCAATATCGCCGGATTTGTCGTTGCCGATATAGTTACGAGTAATGTTGGCTGTACCCAAATGGAAAAGCTAACAGCCAGCTCGTATTGCGGACAGTTACATCGTTCCACATTTCCACAGGTTAGCCGCTGTAGCGTAGTCTACTCTGCGCCTCTCCTCAGAAAACACGAGGGGTAGCCTAACTAGTTCCATAAAGGCTTGAAGTCTGTCCTAATGATGGTTTTGTGGACCGAATGCATCAGCTGCGACATTGCCATTTAACACTAATAGGCCTCACGGCAAAGAGTCGAACGGATCCGTCGTCGATAGAGATCGTAGATGGCCCGATTGACTAGTTAGCGGCTGTGTAACTGTATTGCCGCCGCCGTTGCGCTCTAAAGGAGTCGATTACTCTGTGCCGTCAAGAACCGGTGCGCTGTAACCTGAAAAAGCCCTTCAACTGCTTTTCGTTGAAGCGAATACTTGGTAACCAGTGGGAGACATTGACGAAGCCCGCCACTGTATCCTCTCATCTGCTTGAGTGTGGGCGCGGTGGAAATCGCACTCGTGCCCGAAATAGGCCGAATAGAGAGCCAACTATGCCGCCTAATTTTTTTTCTTTTTTTTATCAAGCGAGCCCCCCTGCGTAGCTGATTTGGGCTGTGCTCGAGAAACAATACTCTTGAGAAGCATTACTGACAGAAGTCGTCGGCGAGCTGCCCGCCGGAAGAATGTGAAGAATATCTCTTGCTTTCGGCTAGTTTCTATACGTACTCCCTAACTAGTTAACACGAAGAGCTGCTTTCTGTAAGAAACCTCAGCTGTCGCAGTGAAAATGTGGACCTAAACCTTCATTGATGTGAATTAGGCCTTATACGTTCATATCAACGGCCTATAAAACCTTAAATAAACTTTAATCTCATTACACGCATATTACATCGCTTCCGTGGGAAGAATTTATAATAGTAGCTCGATTTAGCCCCGGGAAGCTCTACTTGTATAGCGGCAGATGCTACTGATGTTATAGAGGCTTTAGGTTTCACACCTAATAACTATTTTAACTATATTAAAGTAAAGCGTGAGTGCATAGGCACGATTTGCCGGTATTCTTCTTTTGACGACAGGGTCTTAGAATCGCCATCTAACTATAATCCAGTGGCTTTAGGTCTAGACGGTTTTTTATAGAAGTCACTCGTTAAAATCAGTCTTTACGATACCCAGAAGGGGATGCATATGTCACCTTCGCTAGAGCGGGAGGAAGCGCGAGCAGATGACTAGAAATGGTTCAAACTAGCTTTATGGCTTGGCTGTTTGCAGAGTAAACTCACAATAGGAGATTATTATTTACGCCACTTAATACACTATTACGTCTTATTGAGCTTCATTGCTGAACATTGCTCTAATAGGTCTTGAGTATTTATATCTCACTCTCCGCCTAAATGAGTACAACTTGAATCAATCTTAATAAATCTCTCAACTACCTGTCTCTTTTTGACACCGTGGATACGAACAACCTTCCCGATTGGTGTGGTACTATTGCAAGACCAAGACCAAGTCCAGGCTCATTTGCGTCCCCAACCACCAAGACTCTCAGAACTTTGACTCATTTGTCTGATCCTCCAACCATGGCATCCCAGAACGCACCGACGGTCTCATCCACCACGAAGCAGAAGCTTGAGGTCATCAATAACGCTGGGGGTAAAGTCCCAGCCACCTTGACCGCGGCAGACCTCAAAAAGGATCTCCCGCAGAAGGCTTCAAATGCCCCGTCCGATGGAGAGCCGGTCTACACATGTGTGACCCAACGCAATGCTCCACGTTCTTCTCCAGCCGCCATTATGGTTGGCCTGTTCGAAAAGATTCCGCGATGGAAAGTTGGCTCTGTCATCAACTTCGCCGCCTACGCCGATGGCTACCCGGCGCCTGGTGATGCTATTTACGCGGCGAACTGCCTCATCGAGGCCGCCGAGGTCTGGAACTCAGCAAAAGTCGGAGTCACGTTCAAGTGGGTGCCCAATGTCGAAGATGCGGCATTTGTCCTTGCCTACGGTGGCAAGTTGACCACCGTCCTCGCCAGAGCCTTCTTCCCGGGCAAGATCGACCTAGAAACTTTGTACGTGTACGAGCACGGCTTCGACAAGACCGAAAGGACCTCCAAGAGAGGCAAGTATAGCAACTACAACATTATGAAAAATGTTTTCCTGCACGAGCTGGGCCATGTCTTAGGCTTGAGACATGAGTTTGCTATGGACCCGGACACCTTTGAAGGGGGTGCCATCGTTGTGGGCTCTGCGAATACCGAGTCCGTCATGAGCTACGTCTTTCCACCCCAGCTGCAAGAGTCTGACGTCAAGGACACTCAATACTTCTACAAGCATCCCCTGATCGTTGACTACACTCCTAACAACTAGGGGGGGATGGCTAGTCCGGAAAGACAACGAACTGTTAAGTCTAGTATGCGATCTGCGTCAGTTGCTAGTTATAGGGCCGGTTCGGGCGTGCAAACCAGGTTAGGAAGCCGGGGAAGTTACTTATTTCTGCCTCAAGTTGACCTTTCTCCTAGGAAAGTAGAGGCACCTTGCCTTATCTCTTATTTAACTTAATACATTATTTAATAACTAGCTCTATAGTAGGGAGATGAAAGTTTTACTTAGTAGCTCTAAATATATATGAATTTATAATTCTTATCTTTTTATATCTACTTCTGATAAACTAAAGAAACTTTATTATAAATAGTATTAAATAATATTTAAAATAATTACTATATATAATTCCTGATAATTTTATAAGTACTTAACTTAAAATATTAAAAAGATATTAAAAAAGTAGAATATAAAGTAAGTAAATAAAACTAGAAATATTAATTATAATACCTAGTTTATTATTCTTAGTTATTCTAATCTAGTTAGTTATTCTTATTTATAATAAGGATATCTTTATATATGTTTTCGTCGGACTTGTACCTTGCCGAGCGAAATTTTTGTCGACTGACTTGCTCTAGAGGCGATTAAGTGGAGCTAAATCTAAATTAGGCGGTGGATATACGCTGCAGATGCGCTGTAGATAGAGGTATAATCGCAGAGGCATTAAGGCACAGAGGCATAGAGGCATAGAGGCATAGAGGCAGAGGCATAGAGGTAGAGGTATAGAGTTATAAGTATAAAAGGGTAGAGATAGAAGTCCCTCTGCCTCTTTCGGTACCTCTGCCTCTGTTCTTCTGCCTCTAAGCCTCTATGCCTTGTACGCGGTGTAGTCGTCGATGTAGTACATGGTGCGTTCGTGCCCGGCCGCGACGTCACCAGCGACCGAGTGGCGGAGCTTGTAGTCGAGCGACTGGAGCACCTCGCTGTCGAATTCAAGCGTCTTCAGGTACTTCTCGGCGAGGACCTTGAGGACTAGACGATCGATTGATGACCATGGCTGCGGTTGGGGAAGAGGCTTTACGGCTGAAACGGATATTGTGTTGATGCCAAGTTTGTAGTCTGCTTTACATGTCTCAATGGCTTTGCTGTATAGCCCTTGTTTTCAAATATGCATCAATACGTGAGGGAGCCTAAGCGAATTGGGCGGCGGCGTCGAGATTGTTGAGGACCCCGTCTGACTAAATTGTCCGGCCGTCTGTTTCCCAGGAAACCTCACCGAAATTCGCCGCGCTTACCGGTGGGAGTTTGGACCGTGAGCGAAGCCAAACTTATCATAATTTTTCAAAGTGAATCATCGTTTGTGCCGCAAGTCAGTTGTGGTCCAATTCTTGCAGCTGAATCGATATTTGCCCTGTTGACCTAAATTCGAGTTTGGCAGCTTGTCCCACCCTGCACTAGGGGGGACCCTGCAGGGACTGCCCGTCCCGCCCATCCAAGAGCAGGTAGCGTCGAGCAGCAAACAGATGCTCAATGAATGATGCGCGGCAAGTCGCTCGAGTGGTATTTCACTGACGAGTGGCCTATTATGCACGGTGGTGGTTGTTGGTTGTTGGTTGATGGCTGGTGGCTGGTAACATTTCTGTACTACTCCAAGTTATATGACCCCGTTGGTTGTGGCTTGCACTTGTGGCAGCCTGGAGGCCGGTCAGCCAGCTGCGGTTTGCTAGCCAGTGCTAATCGATTCTTCTTTGATTCTCCGTGTTTAAATCTGGAGCGCTGTTGATATTGGGTATATTGCGATAGGTGCAAACTGCCGCAATACACACTGCGATAGGCGGTACTGCAAAGCTCTGCCGCTGTTCCCAAATCGTTCAGATATAAGGAACCGAGGGCTGACAAAAGGAAAGACTCGAGAATACGAGATTTCCATAAAGTCAACGCCATCTTACTTCTGAGAGCTTCGTGGTCAGATGCCACCTGCTCGTATTGAGCTTGGCTTCCTCAAAATGGCTCGCAACCAGGACCAAGTGGTGCAAACAGCCTCGATGTGCCAACCCACGTGCGTCTTCCATCAGCACACAAACGGTATCGCCATGAAAGCTGAATGCTGATTGTCTGCCTCTTCTTGCACCTGTTGTGAGGCCAGTGGTATGGGACTGAATCGATCCGATTCCCCAAACGTTGTCGTTCTTTCCGTGGCACTGCAGACCGCAACGCATCAGTC
Source organism: Beauveria asiatica (assembly GCA_038367545.1). NCBI lineage: Eukaryota > Fungi > Ascomycota > Sordariomycetes > Hypocreales > Cordycipitaceae > Beauveria > Beauveria asiatica. Next base: position 5,207 of record JAAHCF010000487.1, on the reverse strand, counting down.
GGGCAGTTACGATCAGCTGCCGCGCAATCATAAAACACGTCTCCTTTTTCGCCATTCTTTATCTTTCATCTTCTCCATTTCTTCCCCTTTTCATTCATCTGTCACTTTCTTTCATCTTCCCTCACCGTTTTCCAACTTCCCTGACACGCTGCTGTATACATATCGAATTCTTCATCATGTGCAACCAACGCTGCTATATCGTCCCTCCCCATCTCCTGCAGGCCATTGCCGACTCGACCAGCAATTCTGAAAAGGTTCGTGAGACTGCCAAAGCATCCCTTCTTGCCCGCGAAAGGGTGTCTCTGGCCCGCACGGAGCTCTTTGCCACCCTTGCCCAGCCGCGGGGATACACCAGCCAGCAGCGACATCAGATTGTTCCCCCACACGTATTCAGACAAATATCTGACGCCGAAGTAAACGACGAAAAGACGCGCAAGCGCGCAAAGGATAATCTCGAGCACGTCGAAGGCATCATTGCGCAATACAAGTCCTCTCAAGGTACGCACCAAGATGAAAGTCTGTTCTGCCTCGTCCGCTAACACCACTAGGTACCGAGAAAGACGCACAAAATGGTCTCGGCGCAAAAGTCAAGCCAGAAGAAGAAACATCTCGTGCCGTGTACGATGCTCAACATACTATCAACGAAGACAGCCTGCCAGGCAAGCTCGTCCGAAAGGAAGGTCAAAAGGCTGTGAAGGACAAGGCCGTCAATGAAGCTTTTGACAACGTCGGATCGACCTTGAAATTTTACAAGGACCACTTCAACTGGATCTCGACTGACAACAAGAATGCTGAGGTCATCAGCTCAGTTCACTTCGGTGAGGAGTATGAAAACGCATGTAAGTCGAGCGCTGACTTGTCTATGTTCCTCCTTGTTGCCTTGTCGCTGACAAGCACAGTCTGGGATCCCACTGTCCGTCAGATGGTCTTTGGAGATGGAGGCGACTTCCTCAACAACTTTACGGCCTCGGTCGATGTCATCGGTCACGAGCTCACGCACGCTATTACCGAGCACACTAGCCCCCTCGACTATCAGGGCCAGCCTGGTGCTCTAAACGAGCACGTCTCGGATGTATTTGGCATCATGGTAAAGCAAATGGTCCAGGACGAAAAGTCTGATGCTGCTGATTGGCTCATCGGAGAAGATTGTCTCCTTCCTGGTGTCAAGGGCATGGCTCTCCGCAGCATGAAGGAGCCTGGTACTGCCTACAACGACCCTCGCTTCGTGAGTGCCGCATTGAGTCGCTGTCTCGTAGCTGCCGAACTAATCAGTCGTTACAGGGAAAAGATCTTCAGGTGTCGAATATGAAGGATTTCAAGCAAATGTACGAAGACAATGGCGGTGTTCACATCTTTTCTGGCATCCCAAACAAGGCTTTTTATCTTGCCGCCACTGCACTTGGTGGCTACTCATGGGAAAAGGCCGGCCAAATCTGGTGGAAAACCATGAACTCGGGCAAAATCCCATCAAGATGCACCTTTTTGCAATTCGCGGATGTCACCGTTGATGTAGCCGAAGAAGAATTCAAGGCTGGTAAGATCGTTCGCAAGGCATGGGACGACGTCGGAGTCAGTCGAGGTGTTTTGGACGACCCAAAGGGCGAAGACCCAGATGGCAAAGACGATGGCGACAAAGATGGCGATGACTGTAACGATGATGAGGATGATGGCAATGCTGACAATGACAATGATGATGATGATGATGGTGGCTGCGACAAGAAGAGTGACGGCGGCAAAGGCAAGGATGGCGACAGCTGCGACAAAGGTGATGATGATGACGCTGATGACGACGCTGATGATGACGCTGATGACGCTGAGAATGACGCTGATAATGATGACTGTAGCGGTGGAAAGGGCGACAAGGATAAAAAGAATGGCAAAGGAGGCAAAGGAGGCAAAGACGGTAAATGTGATGACAAGGGTGGTGGTACTGGCGGCTGTAAAGGTGATGGGAAAGGTGATATGAAGGATGACAAGACTGACAATGATGAAGGAGATTGCGGCTGCAACTAGCTCTCCTGACTGACCTACTACACCTCTTTCATTACTCTCATATATCTTCTAGACAGCAACCTTAAATAAATCACTTCTCGAACGAAATTGTATTCTTATGTCGTGTTTGGTCGTGGCGGGCCGTTGCCAGCTGGTAGCGTTTGTAGAAGGAGCTCGCAGTTGTCGAGCACAGAGGCCGCCTTTCATTCCTCTACTATGTAGAATCGAACCGGATAAGTTCTGCATTACTTTGTCGAATACCTTGAGAAAATTTTCGATGGACACCCTTGACGAAATTCGCACACGGTACCAGCTTGCGCCGCCTACGTTTGCCAACATTTGCAAAATCGCCCCGCGACCGGAGAGAAGAGCCATCTTCCAGAATGCTTGCACAGCGATTGAGTTGCAGACATTCGCCATACGACCAGCCGAACGAGCCTGGCTGAGATACGTCAACGAGCACACGGGCATTCCGTATCCGATTAGCGAGCCGGTGGCAGAGCCCTGGCACAAGGCGTCACTCGTTGTGCAGATTGACCTGTCCGGGCAGCCGTGGCCGGCCAAGCTCACGCAGGCGGCGCGCAAAGAGCTGCACAGCGACCGTGGGCGCATCTACCGTGTTTTCGACCAGGTCCTGCGCTGCATCATTGACGTGCTCGGCCACCGCGGCGACGGGCGCGGCGTCTGCGTCGGACTCGACGTGCTGCGTAGCTTGCACGCCAAAGTCTGGGAGGGCAGCGGGACCAGCGGCGCGGAGCTGCTCCAGGTACAAGGTATCGGTGTGGCGCGGCTCAGAAAGCTGGATGATGCCGGCGTGCGCACCATCAGGCGGCTCGCAGGGCTTGAGGGCTACCACATTGAGCGCCTGATGAGCAGGAATCCGCCGTACGGGCAGGCAATGGTCAGGCAGCTGGCGGGGTTCCCGCTCCTGACGCTGCAAGTTGAGAGCCTTGGCCAGAGCGAGAAGAAGGCAGCGACGGCGGCGGGTGCTGTTGACGACGGCGGCGGGCTGTGGATGGTGCGCGTGGTGATGGGGTTCGAGAATAAGGCTGTGCCGGTGTGGAAGGGAAAGACGCCGTGGGTGTCGTGCGTGATGGAAGATGGTGGCGGGGGCGAGGGCGAGGAGAAGGGGAAGTTGTTGTGGTTTTGGCGAGGAAGCGTCAAGAGGTTGGATGTAGGCGGTGGTGGCGTAGGTGGTCATGGCGGGAAAGAAATTGTGGTGGGCGTGACGGGCTATCAAGGTTGTAAGGCGAGGGTGACATTGGCGTGTGAGGTGGTGGTAGGCACTATGGTGCAAAAAGACTTGGAGCTGTAAAAGAATGTTGCTTTTGATTCATAAAGTATGATATCATGCCATGGTAGAAATAATCGCTCGCAAAATGATTTCGTCGATTTTTAGAGATGTCTTATGGTCAATTACACGAAAGTGGTGATGGCTTCACTTTCCTTCCTCACCTCTCCGCCCCTTCCCCTATTACTATCGAACTGTACACCGTACGCCTCCCAAGGTGGGAGAATGGGGTACATCCGTACACAGCTAATAATAAAAGACGTCTGTGCTTTTATCGCCATACTCCAAGCCCGGTACTAATAACCCAGCCCGGCACGGACGCCATTCTCGGCCGACACGAGTTGAAGACTGGGACTGTGCAGACGTATCAGTGGGTGATTCTTGTATCCCTGTTGAAGAAAAAAAAAAGAAGTAAAAAAAAAAATTAGGCACAGGCAAATGAGGGACACCCTGCGACTTGAACAAGGATTGACTGTAGAAAAGCAGCTTGCACGAGTCAAAAAGTGAGCGCCGAGACGGGGTGAAGTACTGCTGATACGATCTTTCAGGGGCTGTAGTTCACACCCGACAAAACTGACAGAACCGACAAAAGCCAAAAAGCCAAAAAGCCAAGAATAGAAAAAAAAAAAAATGTTAAAGCCGCAACTGACCGCTTTCATCTCAAGTCGGGCGTGCCAGGGCACACACGGCCAAGAATCATGCTTTTCGGCAATGTCCATTGGTTTCTCATCCGAATAATCCGTACTTACGGTGCACCATTGATACCACCTTTTACATTATTACGTTTTAGCACTTAAGCACTTAAATTCGTAATTCGCTCCACCTTATACTATATTATACTAAAAATATAGTATCTATTAACGCCTATTTATCTATAAGTATAAATATTATTAAATAGTTATTTATATATACTAATTTAGAATTAATTAAGCTCTATTTTAGTATATTTTATAACTAATAAAGAGGTATATTTATAAAGAAATAAGTATTTAAAGATATTATATTTTTAGTACTTTATAATACCTTATAATATCTTATATATATATAATACTTTTTATATTACTAGACTTTATTTATCTTATATAAATATTTATATAAAGTACTATAAGATACTAAAAATATAATATCTATTAATACTTATTTTTTTATAAGTATAAATATAATTAAATAGTTATTTATATATATTAATTTAAAATTAATTAAGCTTTATTTTAATATATTCTATAACTAATAAAGAGGTATATTTATTAAGGAATAAGTATTTAAAAATACTATATTTTTAGTACCCTATAGTACCTTATATATACTATACTTTACCTACTTATAGTACTTATATAAGTATTATAGGGTACTAAAAATATAGTATCTTTAAATACTAATTACTTTATAAATATATATATAATTAAATAGCTATTTATATATACTAATTTAAAATTAATTAAGCTTTATTTTAGTATATTTTATAACTAATAAAGAAATATATTTATAAAAAAATAAGTATTTAAAAATACTATATTTTTAATACCCTATAGTATCTTATAGTACCTTATATATATAGTGCCTTTTATATTACTAGACTTTACCTACCTATAGTATTTATATATTATAGGGCACTAAAAGTATAGTATCTTTAAACACTTATTTCTTTACTAATAAAGCTATAGATAAGGAAAAAAATATATAAGAATATTTATTAATTAATCTTCTATTAATACGTATAAATAGAATTTTAATTATATATGTATCTATAGAGGAATAAGCGTTTAAAGATGCCGTGTTTTAGTGTGATGTGGAGCGAATCACGAATTTAAGTGCTCAAGTGCCAAAACGCAACAATACAAAAGGTGGTATCAATGGTGCACCGTACGTACTCCGTACGTCCTTGCGAGGCAGCTAGCTGTGTTGTTTTCCGCTGTAACCCCCC
>JAAHCF010000486.1:0-29171 GCA_038367545.1 Beauveria asiatica | reverse complement strand
AAAAAAAACAGCGGCCATCATTATTTTTTTTTTCTAAAAGAAAAAAAAAAAAGAGTACCCCAACAAATCAAAGCTCAACCAGGCCAGCAATCTGTTTGTTTTCCCTACGCAGAAAGCATGTGCAATGTGCACATGCGAAAGAACAAGAGGTATAATGGATATAATGTTGACAAAGGAAAAAGAAGGGGGATGAAAGAAATCACGAAAGAAATGCCAGGCTACTTTTACCCCCCCTTCTTACTCCTCATCGACCCAGTCGTCGCCGGCCGCATCGTCAATCTCAATCGTGGTGCCCAGCGCCTCCTTGCCCTGTCGAATCATGTCCTGGAGACGCTTGTTGAACGCCGAGATGCGGACATCGGCGTCGCGTTCCTCCATTTTGCGGCGGGCGGCGAGCTGCTTGGCCTCGGCGTCGAGGCGGGGGCTGTCGATTTTGCGGGGCGAAGGCGCCTCGCCAGAGTCGCCGCGGCTCGACGCGGCCGACGCGGCGCTGTTGGCGCGGCGGTGGGCGCTGGTGCTGACGACGGTGCCGCTGCGTCTGCGCCGATGGCCGCCGCCGCCGCCGCTGCGGGACTGGGAGCCTGAGTAGGAGTGTGTCTGGGAGGGCGAGGCGATGGAGGCGGTGCTGGCGGTGGTGTAGGGATGGTGGTAGGTGTAGGGGGTCGAGGCGGGCTTGGTCGGGGAGGCGGACCGCGGGGAGGCGTACGAGGCGGATGAGGGAGGGCGACGCTGCTGCTGCTCAGAAGGCGTCTCCGGGCGGTAGGAGAAGCGGGGGGCGGACGGCATCGAGGCGCGGCTGCTGTTGGGGGTGGCCGAGATGCGGCGGCCCGTCGTCACCGAGGGCGTGTAGTTGCGGTTTCGGGGCGACGATCGGTGGCCGCTGCTGCTGCTGTTGTTGTGAGCGCGGTCGTTGACAAAGACCCAGTTTCGGCCTAGGTCGTCGGCGTGCGTCGTCTGTCGACGCTTCGCGGCCGGGATGCTAGGGGACGGGCTGGCAGGTTTGTAGGGGTAGCGATGATGTTGCTCGTTGTTGGCCAGGGTCGGCGGCGCAGTGTCGTCGACGACGGCGCGGAAATGGTACGAGGTGTCGTCAGTCTGCGAGGCGGGAAAGTGGCCCGGCACGCGGTGCTCGTAGTCGTCGTAATGGTGGAAGTGGTAGTTGCAGGAGTAGTCGTCGGCGGGTGGCAGGGGAGCGTCGTCGGGTCTCTCCACCGTGGCCCCTGTCAAAGTCATAGCAAAGCCCCGGCCGCCGCCCGCGTAGAAGCCCTTGAAGGCACCCGCTTTGCAAAATTCCCACACGCGGCCGACGACGCCGCCGACGGCACTGATGGCTACGCTGCCCCATCCCTGTGGTGGTGATACGGGCGGGTCGTGGCGGAACAGCGATGTCGGGGCGCCGCCGCTGGATGCGTCGTCGTCGTCGTTGTCGTGGCGGGAGCGCTTCGACCCAAGAGCCGTCCGGTAGTTGGAGTCTGAGTACATGCTCTCGCCCAAAACATTGGCCTCTGCATGGTCCGGCGTGTCGAGGGTGCCGGCGAGGGCGTATGCCTTGACAGGCGTGTGCTGCGGCACGGCGGCGGCGCCAAAGAGGCTCACGACGGGGGGCGCATCATCATCGGCAGTAGCAGCCGTGCCTGGGCGACCTCGTTTGCGCCGGCGGCGCTCGAGAAAGGCAGAAGCCGACGGCGAGGGCGAGGATACGGGCGGTCGGAAGATGAGAGGCGGTGAGGCCGTCGTCGCGCCGGCATCGTTGTGAAATGCCCCCGGCATGCTGAAGCCCGAGGGGTACGTCATCTGGCAAGGCGAGGTGGAATGCTCCCAGCTGTGTGGGGTGAGGAAGTGGTAGGTTGGAATGTGGTTGAGGTGGGGTAGATGGAGGGGGGGAAGTTCATACAGCTCGAGATTTGTATAAAAGATGCTGGACAAAAACTATGCGCGCAGATGTTATTGAGCGCAGCACATGTCTGACCGAGCAAGCAAAGGTGAGTGGACGCAGTTGCGGTCAGCAGTCCAAAGTGCAGGGTGAGGCTGCGCAGATCAGGCTGGTCCAAGCGCCAGGACGTATTATGTCGCTGGTGCCGTTCTGAGGCAGATCTGACGAGATAGGCCTGCTATACGGTTTCCCGAAAATGGCCTGCTCGAGATGGAAGAAGAAAAAAGATTAAAAGGAAGCCGGGCGATATTCGGGCCTGGTCTTGGGCGTGTAACTGTTTGTTGCTGTTTGTTGGGGGTTTGTGTGGTGCACACTACGGGGCCGTGTTTACCGGGCCGCCAGCTCGTGACCCCACAAAACCAATGGCGGCTGAGCAGCTGCCTGGTCCTGGCCTGGAGCAGCAGATCACGCTGGCTACTGAGTACTGACGTAAGCAGCCAAGCAGGGTACGCTTCTGTAACCAGTGTTGGAAACTTGGGAAATGGGACATTGACTCTGGGAGGGGTGAGGGTGAATAAGGCTATGGATCTCCGGTCAAGAGTCAAGTTTTCTTTTCGGGATGGCATGGCCAGTTTTTGCTGTGTTTCCCAGTAACCATATCAACAAATACCCCTCGTGTTCCTGGTATATGAGAGATAAATGTATTTTCCTAAAGAAAAACGTTATATCAAGCCTTTATATGATAAAAAAGGGGTCGAAGATGATTCAAAACCGTTCTTTGGAGTCTTTGGTGACATTAATTTGTGTGTGGTTGTGTCAAAGGTGGAAGTTTGGGCGGGGGAGCGATGAAGCTATCGCCAAATCAATCGCTGCTAGCTACTAAAAATCAGCCTACCAGCTGTAAAAGAGGGGTAAAGGATAGTTCAAGAGCGGCAAAATTACTTGAATTATAAACAGAGATCAAACGTGAGATTATTAGCTAGGCAGCAGCCTTCCTATCAACTCAGATCAAGTCCAGAGGCTGACTTTGATCATATTATAATGCTGTCGGACTCGGCAATGCACGAATGGGCCGCTTTTCAAGCATGGCTCTGAATTCATGGCACCGTTTAATAAGTGGTTCGCATGGCCTTGTGGAGAAAGCCTCCCCAAAGAGGAAGTCTGTTATCGCCAGCCCCGCAAACTGAATGCCACGGCAACGAGACCCTGATGAGGAGGCCAGCCGCGATCATCATCACGATCTTACATATACTCTTCTTTTTCTTCGCTCCATACACACGCAGGGTTGTTAAACGCACACATATTTTATTTGAGTATATGTCCTTGTGCTACTCCATGACCACCCAACTCCGTATACTGTCCTGATAAGCCCCGCGCTCCTCCACAGCGCTGCAGGCGACCAGATTACAGGGATGCTGGCTTATTATCCGTCCGCCATCAGGGATGGGTGAAGCGTGCTCCAGGAATCGAGATTGACCTGTCTCGACGCGCCAAGATTACAACCTCAGCAGAACTCGGTCGATCAGACTCTACTTGTGCAGTATCGCGGCAATCCTAGATGGAGCGAGTAAATCCGACAGAAGAAGGTTTGACTACTAACTACTGTACGGAGTAACGTAGTACGGATGTAGATAAATACAGGTTATGAGGCGGCCCTGGCTGGATTCGAACCAGCGACCTTACGTGGATAGAGTCCACGAAGGCTGCCTGCGACGGTTAACCACTCCGCCACCAAGGCCTGAAAAGATAGTTCACACTTGAAAGTTGTCCCTCGCGTCCTAGGTAGTCCAGTCAGTCTTATAATCAGGCCCTACCTAACAGGCTAGTCCGGCTTCTTCTAGAAGTTTGGATCCATGATGCCCTTTTTGAATTGTCGCTGCAGATATTCCTCGTATATCTTTTGGTCGATTTTGTTGCGCCTACTCCGTACCAAGGCACGCACTGAATTCAGTCCTCTCATTAGCCCAAAATAAAAATGGACCCACTCTTGTACCTAGATCGAAGGCCAGAGCCTGCAGAACACCAATAGTACCATAGCCCCTCCCTCAGCGTGCCTTATGATCCATCTGCTCCCACGGGACGCGCGACATCGCGTACAGGTTGAACGGCTGGCCGACTCGACCACGTCGAACAAGACGACGTCGCCATCAGCGTTCACTTTGATGAGTTCCTAGTCGAGGTAGACGACTTCTCATGGGAGGAACTGGTCCATCTCGACGTTATACTCGACGAGCAAGAGCCATCCGTACTGGTCGAGCGTGAACGCGAGGCCCCGTCGGCGGAATGCGATCTCCTCCTGCGATGCCGTTAGCAGCGCCACGTTGGGCTTGGTCTGGCGGACACGTACGTTGAGGAGCGAAAAGTCGCCGAGGATGCGCAGCCTCTGCGCGTTGTCAAGCAGGGTCAGCAGGGCGGCCCGAGCATATTCCAGTCGGACGGTCGAGTGCCAGAGGTTCTAGATCTCGTACTCGGCCGTGGGACCGAGGGTCCTTGGTCCTGCTTGGTCGGGCCGTCAGCGGGGGGTCGGTTGGGGTTAGCAGATCGGTCTTACCGTCGTGGGTGCAGAAGCTTGCCTGCCAACTGACGTCCAAAACCGACCTGCTTCAAAGCGTGATTGCCTGTTGCAGTCTCTCCTCCGAGGCCTGCGCTGTCCCAGGTGTGAACTGCATCAAGTCGCCCGCAAAAACAATTACTGTCTGCGCCGCTGCAGACAGCGTGTAGGGTGTGGCCGACGCCTTGCCTAGCCAGCCCACGAAACCTACACAATACATCATCATCTCTCCCTGATAATTGGTAGTAATTGCATCAAAAGATCGCAGCCTCCAGTATCATTCAAGAATTATTATACCACACACCAGCCCGTCGAGCGAATCAGCACCAGACTAGTAAAATTATCTAAATCAAGCCAGAGAGCACCAAAGCCAGAGAGCACCAAAGCCAGAGAGCACCAAAGCCAGAGAGCACCAAAACAACAATAAATCAACATCAACTAGAAACTCTTAATACGCACCAACTCTTACGAAACTAACAAAAATCCAAAACAGAAAATAACCTCTAAACAACCTTATATGGTCGTCAACTTCAGAAGGCGCTCAAGCTCGTCGACCGACTCTCCGGTGGTCTCTGATTCCCGTAGTTCTGAAGGTTGTGCAAGCTTGCCAACCGTTCTGTCAATGGTCTCCGACTCGCCGACTTCCGAAATCAGGTTTTCGGGATCCATAGCAAACTGCAACGGCTGAGATACCACTTGCATCTCAATGCGTCCACCTGCAGAGGCATCCTTGTCAGAAACACCAGAACTCATCGTGGTATGGGAGCTTGTAGTCTCAGCACGGCTCCAAACGCTTGAGTGATGGCTATCATCAGAGGATCCACGCTGATTACGAAGGCGGCGGATAATGGAAGAGTTTGAAGAAATATTTGGTGCCAAAGAAGGCACCGGACTGAAGCGGCGAAGAGTCGAGGCAATCGAGCGACCGCCAGTGCTATCCTCAGAAGACTCTTGGCGACGCGGTGGCTTGGAGCTGCCTTCGACAAGCTCCGTAATAGGCTGCTGGTCCGGCTTCCTCTAGAAGTTTGGATTCATGATGCCCGTTTTGAATTGTCGCTGCAGATATTCCTGGTATATCTTTTGGTCGATTTTTTCTTGGTCGGGATGAACCATGTCGAGGTCAGGATCATAGTATTGATCACTTCTGGGATCGGCATCCGGGGTTCCAGCCCCCCCAGCCATGAAGAGTATATTCCGTACTGCCCAGCTGAGCCCAAGGCAGTCATACATCTTTTTGGCGTTATCCAGGGACCTAGTCTCAGCAAAATATTCTGTCCCGTCTGCGATACGAGTACCCGTATCAGCGTCGAAGATGCTGTATCTTGCTCTATTTGCCAAGTAATCCTCCCGGAGTTGCAGCATTGAAGTGAGTGCTTCCTTGCTTACGTGGCACGGCGTTTCATATCGTAGTTCTGTTTTCCCGAGCCAATGGACCGTAAAATAAACCTTCCAGATGTCAGGGTCGCCAGCGTCATTGGCAGTTATCTTGACTGGCCGAAACCCGACGTGGCCTCTGTCGTACAGTTGATGCAAGTAGACATTCAGGGTGAGCATGTTCCACATTTGGTCCGAAGATGATGGGGACCCCACGAGATGCTTAAGTCTCTGAGTGAAACTGCTGCCAAACATTGTGGTGAGGATCGGGATCATGGTTTGAAAAAAGTCGACGCCTTCCTTGGTTGAGTTCATGGCGTGGGGTAAGATGTGTGCAGCTTCGATGCCATCCATGCTTTTCGTGAGAATGCACATGTGTTTATCCCGCCTCTTGACCTAATTGATCATTTGTTAGCTTCATATCAATATGGTGATTATATGCAACATGTGCCACTTACCTGTCTTGCGACCGCTTGATTACGGGCTGTCGGAGGCGATCGGCGGGGGCGTACAGTGTTGGGCCTGTTAACAACCGAAGAACCTGTGTCGGAAACAGTTGGTTGAGTTGTGTTGCTAGGACTTCTCTTTCTTTTCAAACTCCTGAGGCCTCTTCTGGTCGACGGTTGAGGGTCTGGAGTAGGCTCAGAACTTGCAGTTGGCTGCTCTAGTGGCTTCCGCGAGGACGAAAGCCGGCGGTGGGCGAACTGCCGAACACTTCCAAAGGCGCGAGCAACGAGGCGCGATGCCGTGGGCTCGACTGCGATGCTTTCGACAACGCAGGGAGTATCACCCTGGCCAGACGGCCGCTCGGATGTATCAACTGTCTCGGTTACTTTGAGGTTGTAGTTTCCGTTGACGACTTACACAGTGTTAGCCAACTTCTCCTCTGCCACTCATTGGCTACTTACAAAACTTGACGAGATCTTTTGCCCCACCACCAACCCCTCGAAGTTGATCATCATCATTCTGAACTGCGTCAATGGTATCAGGGCTCGCGATGGAAAAAATGGCCAGCTGAAAGGCTCCAAATTTAGTTTCCTCGGAGTCTGCAAATCCATTGAATCTGGTAGCCAGGTCTTCCATCAATTGCTCCTTGTTGTCGTAGTGAGTGTGGGGGAGATTTGCTGGCGCTGGTGGCAGGTCGAGGGCCATCAAGGACCGCCACCTGATATTGACTTCATCCGAAGCATCTGAAGCCATAATTATCAGAGAACTCTGTGCTAGAGAGAAGAGAAGAAGTATGAAGATCGGGGGAAGAAGTGGGAAGAGCGAAGAAAGAAGTATAAAGAACAACTGAAGCAGTGTAAAGAGAAGGGAAGAAGAGTCAAGAGCGAAGGAAGAGGTATAAATAGTAAAGAAGTATAAAGAGTAAATCAGAAGTATCCCTTTGCCTGTAAAGAAAGAGCAAAGAGTCGTGGAATCCACAAAAGTAAGAGACGACAAGGTACTAGACTAAACCTACTCATTGCCATATACCTGGCAAGGAAGTCGTCCGTGGTATAGGCCTGCGCCACAGTACTTTTACGATTGTTGAAATGCACACTAAAGAGAAGTACCTAAGATTTTGCCGTTACGTGATTGGACAGTACCCCTATAGAACACCCCCTTGCTCCTTCTCTGCAGCCACCGGCATAAAGAGTGAAGAAAGAAGAAGAGAGGGTGAAGATGAAGTGAATGTTGTGCCTGCCGCGGAAAAGTATCAAGAGCAGACAAAGAGGTGTGAGGAGGAAGTGAATTTTGTGGCAGACGCCTTGCCGGGTGCCCTGCCACGGAAAAGTATATCAAGAGCGGACAAAGAGGCGGGAAGGAGTGAATCTCATGGTAGGCGCCTTCCCGGAGACGCTGCCGGAAACGCCCACATTAGCAAACGCACGTCGGAGGAAATGCTTTTGACACGGGTCGCGAGAATCCAAGAGTACCTGGACTGAAAGAAGATGGATTTAGAGAAGCCAGGTCAGATGTCGAATCAGTTGCATGTCAGATGTCATCTCAGTCGCCATCTCAGAAACGACTCCCATAGGCGCAGCCATCTACCAGCCACTTATGAGTACATACGCAGGGACCAAAGAAGGCCCATCTCACTAGTCAGAAAGGTAGATTAGAGGCCCTCGTGGACACAAAAGTTCCGCGCCGGCGTGCGTCTGCCTGACTAACCTTGTATGATGGATAAACTTTTCGTCGGTGGCTGCGCCGCCACCACTATTACAATAGCAAACTATAAAGTTAAAAACTTGGTAGGAGCTGCTGGAAGAGATGCAGAAAACGTGGCCGTAACACAAATGCCCAGAAAATAAAGCTTTCCGAGCCACGTCAAAGAAAAGGCTGTTACCTAGAGTTAGACCATGTGTAGAGTAACTAAGAAACCTGGGGTTATCGTAAACGTCAAGTCCAAAGGGGCCAGAGATGACGCGGGAGCGGTGCTAAGAGTGGCAGACGAATTCCGCTTGATGATAGGTCCTTTGTAGATGCGCTGCAGGTGTTACATAGTATTTACCAAGCCAGTCTGAATCAGCAGCCGGTCAATGAGCAGCCAGTTAATAAGCAGCTACTTTTCAGTTACTGATTGACGGGCTGCTGATTATTGACTGGCTGTTGATTGACTAGCTGATGACTTACTGGCTGCTGGCTGAACAGCCGCCTGGCTCAGATCCCCCCCGGATGGCCTCCAGCTACACTTGGATGCCATTTTCAATTCGACCGTTGCACTCGATGCATGATGGAATGTCCATGTCTCAGCATCTTCATGAGATGATTTGTACATTGAGCAAAGACGAGACCCCTTTCGCTGGCAAAAAGGTTGGATGCAGATAGCGAGGACTAGCCTCTGGCATAGCGGGGAGCATACAAAGAAGGCACAACGCAGACGCGCAACGCACGTGCAGAATCTATGAGCCACTGCTGCAGACGCAGGAAAAGTTGCGTGGGGGACCGGTGCAGATTTTCACGGGGCTTCTTTTGCGCAAAAAAAGATGCGGCCGGGACCAACGAGGCAGCTGATCGTTGGTTGGTTAGCTGCCACATGGACTTTGCCCCGAGTGTGACCATGTTGAACAACTCAACTCGATTTTCTTGAAAGGATTACGTTCCTTGACACGGCCGTGGCTTGTTAAGAATAATCCAAAATGGAACATCTTGGCAGAACGGTCAGGGCCCCAAACGAAGCTCTTTCAGCGAGAAGCGCGCTGGGCTGATTTAATCAGGAATGACACCCCCCAAACCGGATTTCTTTTGCCATGGGTACGTAAAGGTTCTGTCAATTTTGAAAGAATTGCGTCCTTTCTTTTCTTTTCTTTTCTCTTCTTTTCTTCTTCTTCTTCTTCTTCTTTTTTTCTCTTTTCCCTTTCTTCTTTTGCAAATCCGGGTCTCGGGTGTCACAGACCCGCGGAACACGCCTTACGCGCAATGCCGGTGGCAGGCAGGCGCTACAATGGCAACGGTCTTGCCTGCCGCGTATCCATTCACCCTCGGACTATTCGCCCCCTCGAAACAAAGAGACTTTTGCCAGACCGGTGTGGAGGTTGCTCAAGTAACATCGCTTAGGGAGAAAGGGGGGGGGTTACACCAAGAAAAAAATGTTTGGTTATTGGCTCCAGAAGAGAGAGCATGGCGTCATGGCGGCCGGATACTCCTATGAAAGGGAACCGAAAATTCGGTCCAGATCCCAGCTCTCAATAGGCGTCAATGCTCTCAGACAATGGGGAAAAAAAGGAAAAAAAAAAAAAAAAAAAGGAATGCGAACTAGGCGAACCATTGTTGCCTTCGGGGTCAAGATAGCGAGGTGCATGGCAACGCTCGAACGTTTGCCCGTCACATGCCTCTTGTTCTCTGCAGAGGAATGGGGTCTCTCCTCCCTCCCTCCATCATTTCAGCTAGCTTGCATGATTCTCTTTTTAGCTTTGTTTGCCTTTCCCCGGAGCATGTCCCGGGATTCTGGGCCCCGAGGGTGGCTGCGAAGACGTTCTGCCCTATTCAAAAGCTGGGCGCGGTAATAAGCGGCACGCCTCGAACGAACGCGCGCACACCCTGCGTTTGCCTTGAGAATTTTTTTTTTTGGAGTAGCAGGTAATAATTGCTTGGAAATCCCTGTCTATGTGTTGTCATTGTTGTCAATGCTCCTCAATGCCCCCCTCTTCACGAGGAGATGGTATATCTGCTCTAGAGATCTGGTCGACTTGTTCGTCTAGATGGCAGATTCGAAAAGGCGTCGGGATCTACCATTTACCAAAAGCCCAAGGACATTTTGAGAGAATATTCAGGAATCAACATAGCCGGTACATCACTAAAAGTGAATCAGGAAAGGATGGATGGGCTTCATTGATTTGTTGGAGCAGCGTCTCTTTTGCCTCTCTCCAACCCCCTTCCTGCGCACCGTTTGGTGTAGCACAAACCCCCACCCCAAGGTGAGCCTTCTTGTCCAAACGGTGACAACACTACCCCCGTGATAGATACCCTAGGCCTCGTAATTTTCAGAGCAGCCCCGAGAATCCGGTCGTGTGCTCTCCTAGGTAGCCATTGTACCCCATCACCATCACCATCACCATCACCATACCCCCTCCCCACCATGTCGGGGTAGCTCAAGACCGATCTTGATTACAACGAGGCGAGCAAAGACAACGCCACCCCAGCAGCGGGGGGTGAGAGAGCGCGCGCGGGGAGAGAGAGATGGAGCTGGGGAGCCTGTTCCGCGTAGCCTGCCGACTGCAACCGTCAGGTTGAGTAACCTCACAAGGCTGCAGAGAATCACAGGGGCTTCCGTTGGCATACGAGGGACCGCCAGATATAAAGCGTTGCATTTGGCGCTTCTCATCTTCCCAGCACGCGGCTGGAAAATCACAGTACACGCCATCTCTAAATCGTTTGGGAGCCTTGTTCTACCATCATCTAAAACTTTTTGTCTCTCGTTTCCTTTTTGCCCTGTTCTTTCTCTCTTTGCAAATCAACTTTTATACTTCATCACCATCCCTCCTTACCCTGTCCGAACCTCCTCCCTGTCGCTGACCCCGGAGGGATGCAAACCCAGGCCCGACCTGTCCGAATGGTAGAGTATTCCACCATGGCATACAACTCCCTCCCCGACCTGTCCTCGGCCGCCGCCGCCTACCGGACCTGCCAGGGCGACCGCCTCGCCCGACACCTCATGAAGGACCTGTTCCGCCGCCACAACGTCCAGGACAAGTTTGGCCTCGCGCTGCTGCACCGCCACGGACAGCTCCGCGCCGGCGAGCGCATGACGGCCGTCCGCGGCACCAACAAGAGCCCGGCCCCGAGCCAGCTCGGCGAGCCGGCCGTCTGGCGCGTCAACACGGCCGACGGCCGCGTCATACCCGTCGAGTTCTCCCTCGAGGCCGCCGCGGTCGACTGGCACGACCTCCGCCTGAAGGTCTTTGTCAAGGAGTTTCTCGCCCTGCTGCTCGAGCACCAGGCGCACAGGCACTTTGGCCTTTGCCTCTACCCGGGCGACGGCTATCCCGGACATATTGAGGTCGAGGATGGCCGAAGCACCGTCGGGTTGTTGCCGCAAGAGGTATGCTTTCTCGATGCGTGGAGGGAGAGTTGACCACCGGCAAAGGCGAACATGGGCTCTTTGGCTGACTGTTTCTTTTCATGGCTTCTAGGCACACACCCTTTCCCAGGGAGACTTGATAGAGGTGGCGTGGTTCTACACCAAAGATCACTTGGAGCGCGGCTGCAAGAACCACTGCTTTCATGGCAAGGAAGAGCCTGGAGGGAGCTCATAAGGTGGGAGCAGAAAGGCAGTGCGTTGCAAAAGCCCAAATCTGCGAGGGAAGCCAACTTGCCCAAAACGAAAATTCTTGGCGCTACACGACGCCGACATAGCTGCCATCAAACGTTATCGGAACCCTGTGCGACACATGGCGCCGCAAAGATTGCCGCTACCTGTCACAGCTGGCTATCGCCTCCGCTGGCCATGGCGTCGCGTCCGTCGCGTCGGATCGGATCGACCGTCAGCTGCTGGGGGCGGCGCTGGCAAGGGGGAGCCGACGACACGACGATCTGATGAATACATCATGGCAAGGCGTTTTGGAGATGGGCAACAGGCGTAAATGGCGGCCAAATCAGTTAATGAACAAAATCCTGAAAGTGGTAAATGATGTGTAAATAGTGCTTCATCACAACACAGCCATCAGCGACATGATGTTGCAGTGGAGGGGGTGTTGGGGAAGAAACGAGTATGGAATCATGAATTGCATGGGCTGCAATATTTGCTAGACCCCTCTGCTTCGAGCGATGAGAAAAATGAGAAACAAGTAACGCGAAAAATACATTTGTTATACACATCTCCAAACGGCCGATACTCGCTCCTTAGTCACCTAGACATGTCGTCAACCACCTGACCCAGTAAGCGAGAAGCCGCGACGATAAATAAGACGGCACCGGCCACTGCTGGCCTGCGAAGCAAATTACTCCACGTCAAGTCCCCGTTTGCCCTTGCACGCGGCGGCGCAATTTTCAGCACACCCACCGACGCGAGGCAAAAGAGCCAGCAGGCGACGTAAACGAGTGCAAATGGCGCGGCAATTCGCAACAGGCGCTCAGTGCGCCCCATCCCCGACACTTCTGGCGGAGGTGGATCGTGCCGCGTGCCGCGTATCTTGCCCGCGATGAAGAGACCCATAAGCGAGACGGAGCCGGCACCGAGCGCCCAGGCACAAAAGGCCAGCACTCCCAGAAACATGTGGCCGGCAGGCGTGTGCAGGATGTTGTAGTCGACAATGTCTGTCATATGTGGGTAGGCCCTTGAGGCAGATAGCAGGCCGTAGCCGAGACAGCCGTGGAGCATGAGGACCAGGATCTGCATGATGGCCACGAGAGGGTCGTTTTTTTGGTTGCTGGCCAGCTTCATGGGCATCCAGTAGTAGGCGGTGGAGCATGCCAGTGCAGCGGCAAAAAGGGACACTGCCATTGCTGACCTTGGACGGTCGCCCGCGATGGGCTGCCTCGTCCGGGCCTGCGGCATTTGAGATGACTGTGACGGCAAGAGACGGGCGACGAAGAGAAGAATGTACACTGGACTGTTGATAGCAAGCGGAGAAGTCCACAGAGCTCCCAGCTAGTGGACGTTGGATTTCTGTGGAGGTAGCGCGCCAGCGCTAATAAAAAGACAAACTACCTGTTAACCTGGGCGTCGCTATCCGTATGTTGGTATCAAAAACTACTACGCCGACCAGAAAGGGGTTGGCAGGACGCGAAAAAGCAACATCGCCTTGCCAGGGGAGCGTTTGCCTCTGCTCATATTCCTCTCGAATCGCAGCTCGTCCGGTCGGTGTTCGTCCAGACCCAGCGGCACGCTATCATATTGACCCCGGCCTGTGTCAGCCCCCAAAACGCGGCATAGGGCCCTGAACGCCGTGCGAGACGCCCACCAGACGCCCGCAAGCAGCGCAAGCGGCGTTGTCACCATGATGACCCCAAAAAGAAGTTCCAGCAGACGGCCAAACTCTCGACTGTTCTCGTAGTCGTTTCGGTGAGTGATGGCGTCGGCGGCCGCAGGCAGGGACAAGATGAGCCCGTAGACGCCCATGACGCACCAAGGAATGCAGAGGAAGAGGAGCGAGGCGCTTCCAGCCCGGGTCTCGTAGAAGAAGGCGTCGACGGAGTCGGTCACGGCGGGGCACGCTCCCGTTTGAGAGAGGAGGCGATATAAAAGAAATGTCTGCAGGAAGAAGACGAGCGACACGACAACGGTGGCAAGGCCGACGAGGTCGCGTGGTGGAAGTGTGCCGTGGGCGGCGAGGACGGCAAACGGCCCCCAGAAGTAGACAATAGACATGGCGAGGCCGGCAGCGAGGAGCACATGGTTCTGGGCGGGTTGGCGGGGGTGCCGGAGAGGCTCTTCTATTTCAAGTGGAAATAAAGCCATCGAATTGGATTTTACAAGTGGTGATGAAACTGGTTTGAGGATGGTGAAAAGGGAGAGAGGTCTGGTCAGTACACAGATTGGTTCTTTCTATCCGGACATGTTTGCGAGTGGGTACGATTGCGCTAGCTACGACGCGTTGCACAAAGTAATTATCCGTACATGCCCGCAAGACCAAGAAAGTTGCGTCATATTTACTGGCTCTAAAGTCATCTGAACGAACAACTTCTCTCAATCTTTCAAAAGTTTCTTCTGCTGTCGTTATTCGTTGCCATCATCAAGTAAGTCCCTGCGATCAACAATCTCAACCATCTAAACAATAGGGCAAGTCGTCGAGCTAAATTTAGCCTCTAGCTTGCCCATGGTCTCACTACTCCCGACTTGTCTCACCTGGCTGATGAATTCCATCTAAGCCTTGACGGGAAATTTGCAGCATAATTGTCAAGACTAGCTTTTAACATATTATCTGTCCCTCCCCAAATGCTACACATAGCTCGTTATGCTTCGATGAGGATAGCAAAAGGAGTAGCGCAAAGCTGCAGATACTGAAATATAGAAAAAAAAGAGGAGTAGAAAGGCTGTAGGATAACGGGATAAACTTTCAACGTAGAAATGTCTTCTTGCGAAGGCGTCACCCTCTTATCACCCGCACGAGGGGAGTCTAGCCAATGGACTTGCATTCGACGGGCCGTTGTGAACGTCGTCTTGTCTTACCCTACGACGAAGTCGTCCGCATCGAGCGCCGTCGTCTCGGTGCCGAACCACCCAGGTCAATGCTCAGAAAATGATGCAATTGTCTGTATATGCTGATAAACACCGTGGCTTGTGAGTCTTGTGCTCGTGGTCGCGGCCACAAACCGCCCCGACGCACCATGCTGTTGCTATGGCTTTGAGATACAAGATAGTCTGGACTTTGCTGCAACCTGCTCTTGGGCAAGCTCGTATTCTCGAGAGCAGCTCGTTCCTTGTCACACCTCTGTCCGACATTGCCTAAATCAGCAGATCTAGTTGAATTTTCAATCTGTTTCAGCACGGATCGGCCCAACGCGCCGTCATGGTATCACAACATGACGAACTCTTTCGTGTACCGCCAACTCGCCTATGTATATATGTATCTTGACCGCTTCAACAATGTCCAAGTCTGACTTGCAACTTTCATCTATTCCTCCTAAGCTGCACAGTCAGATTTGCCCGACGACAACACATACACCAACACCCCATGATGGATATTGCCAAGCTGTTGATTCCAAAACAAGAGTCTGTCAAACAAACAAACACAAAGACCCTTGAAAGAAACTCCTGCTGACTAGTGATGAATGCAGGACCATGACACCACCCAGAGATGAAGCGGCAAGGCTTGTCTCGTTGCCATCACTCACGTCAGAAGCAGCCCACCCACCAAGGCGAAGAGTGACTCTTGTCCGGAGCAAGCAGCAGGCTCCTCCATCCCCAGCGCAGCGGCATCCTACGCTTGACCGGATCAGAAAACCAATCAGCCGGCCGAAGCGTAGAGTCATTCTCATGCGCACGCAGCAGCACCGTGGCAGGGTCAGCGAGCCGCCGCGCAGCCCGCCAAAACGAAGAGTGATTATCGTGCGCGGGCAGGCAGCAGCCGCCGCGGCGGTCACGAGTGCTCGCAAGCATGCAGAGACTGAGGTGCCGGTCAAGTTCGCCGCTGCGGCCCAGTGGCTCAAGGCAGCTGAGGGCAAGGCAACATGCACCGAGTCTGCTGTCGTGGTGAATGCCGGGCGAGAAAACCCTGGGAATGCAAGGGAGGAGGCGTCACGGCCGAGCGTCACGACACGAAGTGGGCGCATCTCACGACCACCGACGAGATTTGTGCCGTAGATGTGCACGACTTCGTGGCTCTTGCGAGGAGTGGCCAATACGCCAGCTTCACCGGGTCTCTCGTTTGTTGAGGGTTATGGGCGCTCATGTTTGCAGGGTTGGTCATGGATGTACTCTGTGTAATACTTTTTGTAGATATTGGTAATGGGTAAATGAAGGATGTATTTATGCAACGTCATTCGTCAGTGTATGCCGCGATTCTATCAACGTACAATGTCTAGCGCCTCGGCAGGCCATCTCTTCTACAACGCCCTCTCCCCGTCCATTCATCGTTATGCGTGCTGTAGTGCGGCCGTACGAGCAGCCTGCAACTCTAATAATTATCGTGAACAACAACTGAGTAAACACATGTCCTGACCAGCGCCACGCTAGTCGCGCTGGTAGTACTGCTCTTGCTGCTTGGTGTGCTCCTCCTTGACGCCACCCTCGGTACCCTCGTAACCTCGAATGTGCTCTGCATCCCCCCAAAAAGCCTCGCGCTCAGCAATGAGCTCGTCAGCCCAGGCGCGAGTCTCGGGCAGGGTAATCTTGCCTCTGACCCAGGAAAACTCGCCGAGGTCGAGGCGGCGGGCGCCACCGCGCTCGTACTCGAGCATCTGCAGCAGCAGCTCCATCTTGTCGACATCGTGGACGAAGTGGCTGTCGAGCGTCTGCGCGTCCTCGTACTCTTGCCAGATGGCGCGGAGCTCGGCGCCCGTTGCGGTGCCGCCAGGCACGCCGCGCAGCAGGTTGTTCGTGAGCCAGTCCATGGTGGCAGTCTCACGGCGGCTCTTTTCCGGCTTGGGGACGCCGTCGACTGGTGTGATGTCGCCGACGAGAAGCTCGGCCATGTCGTGGATGAGGCTCATCTTGATGCACTTGGAGATGTCGAGACGTGGGGCAAGGGAGGGCGGCGCAAACATGGAGATGAGGGACATGCGGTACATATGGTCGGCAATAGATTCACCCCTAGGGGAGAAAGAAGAGTTAGTTTGCGTTTCTAGGATATTTTTTCAGGATACAGGCAGTTGTTAAGAGGGAGTCAGCTGGTCATACCGGTTGATGCCGAAGCGTCTCCAGCCCTCGCGCTTTGTCGTCTTGAGGCGCCCGAGCATGTGGAAAAAGGCCAGTGGCGAGCTTGAGCCCTCGACAGGCGCCTCTCCTGGTATCTCCTTGACCACCTTTTCGACCGTCCACGGTTCATCGACCTTGATCATGGGGGTGAAACCGAGGTCTGCACTCGTTAGCACTGGTTGGCTCCTCTGGCTTATTTCTGCGTCATCAATCTCACTGGAAAGATCCTCTTTGGCCGCTTCTGATTGCCCTGAATGCGAACCCATCTTGTGTACGTTTGTCGAGTGTCGTAAAAGGGTTGTGTTGGAAAGAATTGGTTTGCGACCGAGCGATGGTGGGGGAGGGGTCGCTAGGAACCGCCAGGTACTTTGGTAGGAATAATCGAGATGAAGGATGGGACTGCTTCAGCGGGCAGAAGCTTGGGTTTAAATATAGAGAAGAAATGCGGTGACTGTAGATCAGATGGAGACGAAATCCAGTGAATCAAGTATAAAGACTGAAGAGGTGAAAGTAACAACTTGGCCGGATGCATGCAGAAAAGAAAAACAACAAGCAGAGGAGGTCCCTGTAACCGTTATAGGCAAGTCATTGGTTGATGAATCTGGTGGATGATGATTGGTCCAATTCAGCACCGTCAACCTTGGTGAAACCGTCAGCTCGATTCGGCATAGCTGCAAGGCTGCGTTGAGATAATCTAGATAACAAAGTAATGAGTCTGTTAAGAGAAGTCGATCAATTATCAAGAGAGTCAATTGTCAAGATGGTGTAGATGCGAGATTGGATAAATCTCCTTGGAATCATAAAGAGAAGTCAGTTGTCAGTACAGCTCGATGAAGTAAGTGAATACGCTACGGAATCATCGCGCCGTTACGCCACTGGTTAGTTACGCTATCAGGACATTCACTAACGTTTCATACGGTTACCCACAACAAGTCTCCAATCACTCGCGTCGGGGAATTGCCAAATAAACCACTATTTAGCACTTAAGTAAAGGAAAGGAATACATCAAAGATTAGCTTTCAGCCGTTATCCTTTGACAACCGGAAGCCTGAAAAAATACAAACAGGTAGCTCAGTCAGAAAACAGGGTGTATTTTGGCCCAGACCGGTAACAAGTAGATCATCTTTCACATTTGAAACAACTCACGATGATAACTGCATTTTTTTACTTTTTTATTCAAATTATCCTGCATAATTCGACATTTTTGCGCCAAAAAAAAAAAAAAAAAGTCTCCTGTAGCCAACCCACATCGTACAGTTTCTGCTCTAGAACTCCTTGAAAAAGGACCCATCCTAGAACACCATCACCGCACATTGTTATACATGTGTTCCTCCCCGAGGAACACGAGGGCCAACGAAAACCATGTCCGTCAGCCAGTCTTGTCATCGACCATCTAAGGTTCGGTGCAGACGAGCGTGCTGCCATTGTTCCGCTGCTGTTGTCTGTACATGCGCGCGAGGCACGCGCGCCTCTCCAGTCGGGCGGCGCGGCCCGCCTCGCGCTGCTCCTTGGTGCGTTTGCGAATCGGGTGACCCTCGCTGTTGACGTAGTCTTGGTCCTCGTCCAGCGACGCGTCCTCGACGGCGCCGCCCTCCTCGGACGGGACGTAGTTCCACTGCGGCGTGAGCTCGTCGGGGACGAGGCCGCGCGGCTGCTCTTGCTCCTGGGACGAGTTGGCCGAGGCCGTGGGCACCCGCTCAACCGCGGGCCCGGGAATCGCCAAGGCCGACTCCTCCAACAGGTCGTTGTCCCAGTTAATTATGGCGAGCGCCGTGCGGCGTGCCTCCTCCCTGGTCTGCAGCTCCTGCAGCTGAATAGCCGTGAGACGGGGCTGGGGGGCGGGCACAAGGCTCTGCTCCTGCTGCTCCTGCTGCTCCTGCTGTCCCGTCTGCTTCTGTTCCTGCTGCTCCTCCTGGTGAGCGCGCTCCTCATGGTTCAGCATTTGCTGGCGGTTCTGACGGTTGTACACGGACTGGCGGTGGCGGTTGGGGTAGTAATGCTGCTGCTGGTGTTGATTGTAGTAGGCAGGACGGCGCTGCTGGTTGCTCTGAGAAGCTTGACGATTGCTGCTCTGAGCGGCTTGACGATTGCTGCCCTGAGCGGCCTGGCGGTGGCGGTTGTTGCGGTTGCGGTAGTAGTAGCCCCAGTAATAGTTGTTGCACTCCATATAGGGCACCTGCTCGCGGCGCGGCTCGGACTCGTCAATGAACATGCCGTTGCGCCAGGGCTTATCGAGGGCGGCCTTGGGGCCTTGAAAGGCGACGCTGCGGCGGACGGGATACCGCCCGCCGCCAATATCCGCGCCGGTTGCGGCAATCTCGGCCTGAAAGGCGCGAATTTCCCAAGGGGCGTATTCGCGGCAGCGGCGGAACCGGGCTTCCTCGTTGAAGATGCGGCTGATGGTATCGCCCACGCGACGGATAGCGTCAAGCTGACCAGTCATGATGAGAGGCTTTGTGTATTAGTTGACACAAGCTTTGCTTGGCTGTTGAGCGGTGCTTGTTGTTGAACGTTGGGTTGAGTTTGAGAGTACCGATTGAGTAGTAATAAGAGTAGAAGTAGTAAGAGTAGAAGTAGTAAGAGTAGAAGTAGTAAGAGTAGAAGTAGTAAGAGTAGAAGTAGTAAGAGTAGAAGTAGTAAGAGTAGAAGTAGTAGTAGTGATAGTAGACGTAAAAGTAGCTGAAGCAGTAGCTGAAGTGATAGTAGTAAAAGTGGAAGTAGTAGAGTTGTTGGTCCCAAAAAGAATAGAACAGAAGATTTGTGAGTAGTTGAAATAAAAACGAAAAGTGTTGGAGCTTTTTGTGACAACGACAGTCCTTGGTCAGGACGGCGGCCAGTTTATATAGATGTGGGAGCTACGAGAGAAAACATTCTTCTCAGTCCCAGTTGCAGCAGCAGAAACTTAATTCCCGACAGAAGAAAATAACTTTGAAGGCGTCGCAGCCATCGCATCTTGTTTTATATGGCCGTACCTGGATATTGCAGCCACGGCGTCAATCTCGTAAGCCACCCTCAAACGTTAACTGTATCCCCAGCTGCGAAAATCAGGAACAGGCTTTTGCGGCGTTTGTTCCCCTACTGATCTCCCCAGAGATCCTTTCGGTAACCCTCCGTCAGCCGCTCATCCTCCCCATACACTTGCCGCCAGCCCTCAAAGCCTCTGTCCAGCACCAGCACCTCCTGCTGGGGGCTCTCGCCCGACGAGGACGTCGCCGTCCGCTCTCGCAGATAGCGCAGCGCCGCGCTGGGCCCCCGCTGCTGGCTCAACGCGCAGTGGAA
Organism: Beauveria asiatica; assembly: GCA_038367545.1. Lineage (NCBI taxonomy): Eukaryota > Fungi > Ascomycota > Sordariomycetes > Hypocreales > Cordycipitaceae > Beauveria > Beauveria asiatica. The sequence goes on along the minus strand of JAAHCF010000486.1, from coordinate 9,314 downwards.
CACGACTGTCTTCTTGCCCTCCAGACGGCGCAGCAGCGTCGGCATCAGGGCGTCGAGCTGCTCGCTGGCGGCGTGAATGCCTCCTCTGATGTGGCCGCCAAGGTAGTCTGAACAAAGGAAAGAAAAGGGTTAGCAGTCTGGAGAGCCGTATGGAGACTGATGGAAATTTGCAACGCCACAGAGGAAAGAACAAGCTCACCGTTGTCGCGGACGTCGATGATGGCATAGGTCGGCTCCGCGCTATCGCGCTCGGCAAGGATTCTCTGAGACAGGTCCTTGGCCGAAATTCGCTTAAGAGTTGCAATTGTGGCCATGTTTAGACGAGCGAATGGTATCGAGGTGCTGAAGCTGCGATGCATCTAAATTGGAGACTTCACAACTGTGCTGGTGCCTGATGGAAGTCTGCTTGGGACGCTTCCACCAGTGTGAATAGCCGGGTGTGGGGCTGTAATCAAGATTGAACTCTGAGAGTCAGTCTTTAGAAACGCCACCAAAATTCTAAACGGCGTCGCATGTTTTTGGTTATTTTACAGTTTGGCGAGGAACAAGCATTGGCCGACATTTTGAGCCGAGGCCCAAGTACACCTTTCACAATTCGATGCTTCACCTTTCATTACCAGAATACGCCTCATTGTTCCAAGCCAAAAGGATATCATTCTCGCTATAAAAGATGCCTGCTCTTTGAAGAACCTGCTCTGCCATACGCCTTGTACTCGTAATCAATACAGTTGGTTAAAGCGCAAAAAAACCAACCACCATTACTCCGGGGCTGTTCCAAGCCCAGAAAAAAAAAACACTGCAACCTCCAAGCCTGATAGAAACCATGCACCTGCCTGTCAAGCCTTTCCAACCCAGCCGGCATTAACGAAAAAGTCAAATATTCTCGCTCCCTTCTGTGAGTCTAGTCGACAGATGTCTTTCGCTTGTTTCTTCTTGAGTGATCCATTTGACTTCAGCGCCTCCTTGAGAATTTGCTCTTTGATCATGAGGTAAGGCTTGGGCTGCAAGCGGATCACATCGCAAAGCTTGTGCTCCTCTGGTGTGAGCAGATGTAAGTCTGGCGCATTGTCCTGGGTAAGATGCAGCGACTGCACACCCGAGATTGGCTGAGGAGTGTATTTCGGTCGAGGTGGTGCCGCGTGGCCATTGGTTACGACACCATTGGTCTGTCCGTTGACGAGCGCTTTGTCTTCGCCATCGGCTGTGCTCTGGTTGATGTGACTGGGCAGCTCGGGCGCGACAAGCAGGGCAGCGCCGCTGGCCGGCTCAGGTGGTGCAGTCTGCTTGTTGCGTTGCGTAGAGGCAAGACGTTCGCGATCCATAGAGCCCATGGGAATGGCCTTTTGTATCCTGGCAGCCTTTTCCGCCTCGTATTTCTCACCGCTGCGCAAGTCACCAATCTTGAGACTGCGCCATTCTTGTAGTTGGGAAATGGCTTGTCGAAGGTTCTGCTCGTCGACGAGCCCTTGACAGAAATCGTCAAAATCTTTGCGATTCATCATGCGCGCAAAAGGTTTGGCCTTTTGAATCATGTCCTTTTCTTCCTTGGTCCTCTTCTTTTCCAGCTTTGAATTCTCTCTATAATCGAGCAGATTGTGCTCAAAAATAACCTTTTTGCGATCGACTCGCTGTGTGAGTCTGCAATTGTAAATTTCCATGACGGTAAGTTTGAGCTCCATTTCGGGCTCCAGCTCTCCCGTCTTCGGGTTCAGACCATCGCCAGGGTCAAATTGCATGAGCTGTACAGCTTCCTCGGCATCATTAGCGTGTTCAGTTTCGAATTCTAGACGACCGGGCATGTAGCCTTGGATTTCGTGACAGCTGGGCACAGAGGCCGTCGGTTTCGTCTTGGGTTGTAAGGCCGGCGCATTTTTAGCAGCCTCGCGGCGCTCTTCGATCCTGCGCTTCTTGCGCGCTTGAAATTCTTCTCGAGGAATTTCTTTGGCCAGCTCATTGTCGTGTGGGCTGCAGCGCTTTGGGAGGGGAAAGTTGGGAGAATCGACGTATGTTTTGAGATAGTGGTCGCGAACCTCGTCCTTTTGACGAAAACCACCAATGTGATCAGAGATGTCCGCCCAAGATCCGAGTCCATAGATTTCTGCACCTTCGATGAGAAGCAATTCTTCGTCTGCGCCCCATTCCTCATCAAAGATTGGAAAAGAGTTTTGTTCAATGACTCGGAAAGCGTGAGTGGCGGGGTCGTGTGCGTTGCGCGACTCTCCCTTGGCAAAGCAAGAGACGCAAAGATCAAAATCCGTGCATGCTGAATCTGCGCATCGAATTCGAACCTGGATGCGCAACCAAGGTTAGCGATTAGAAGGCCTAGGAAGTAGCTTTTGCGACTGCGCCGCAGGGAGTACGCGACAGACTTACAGTAGACGTGATGTCGACGGAACAGGCATCACAGACGTACTTGACACCTCCTTCGCCACCTCTGTTGACAGTTTTTTTGCGAATCACACCCATGTTGGCTCAATGGTTGCTGTGCTGATACTGTGATGCGCAACTTGCCCGGACCGAGCTCCACTGGCAAATGGTTATGACGCCAGCTGCGCCGGTTCAAGGGTACGCTGCGGCGACACTGCGGGAGAACAGGGAGAAACTTATGCAATTAAAAGCATGCTTCGATATCAAGTTTGAAGACTTCGTGGTGAATTTGATGGAAATGGCTGGTTCTTAGCTTTGGTTGATGGAGAAACTCGCTGTTGCCTGTCGCTGGTCGGACTTGTCAGCGCAAGGCTGGAGCAATGCGGCATTGTCGCGACCCATGCCACTGCACACTGAGGCGCACGCACGCTAGCAAAGCAGGGAAGTTGTCCGGTCCTGCACGTGCCAGGTCATGTGACGACTACGGGGAAGCAGCAAGTGACCAAGTATCCTGCAACATGATTACAATTTCATTACGATGAAAAGAAATCAAGTTTCTCTTCTTTTTTTCTTCACTTGGGACTCTTCTTTCAAGAATCAGTAGTTCGTTTGGAAATGATTGTCAATGTCTTTCCGCTACGCTGCGCCTTGGCAAAGATGATGTGCAGATTTCCCGTTGTGGTTCCACCTGCACCGGCGGCCACTGTGTGTAGTCACGAATGAATTTCAATCTCAAAAGACAATTCTCGAATCAGGCTGCTAAATCTTGAAAATCCCACTACTAGCCCCTTTGTTAGCCTCCTCAGCATACTTGTTGCAGCTTGTTTTCTCCGAGCAATCCGCCGTAAACTGGGGTTGCGTGGGGTAACCCGACCTCCTGCTTCAGTACCATGATATCATTGGAGCGCTTACTGTTAGACAACAAGTTCGTTCTTGAGAAGCGTCACATTTGATCCTACGCGCTGGTCTGGTAAAATCTTGCGCGTATTTCCATCTCACCGCTCACTCTCGTGCCACATCTCGAGAAGTTGTTCTTGCCTCACGGTATCTTATTCTGCTCTGTCAAGTCTTCTAGCTACCTACTGCGTGCTCGAGCATCGCTGAGCTGCCCCGCCCCCGCCAATATGCCTGACAAGATTCTCGACGACATTTCGCACCGTCGCTACAATCCGCTGACGGATAGCTGGCTCTTGGTCTCCCCTCACCGAACAAAGAGACCATGGCAGTGAGTAGCACCTGTATTTTACATTGGTCGGCCGCTGATAGGATGTCCAGAGGACAGCAGGAGGCTGCTGTCGAAATCAAGTTACCCGAATACGACTCCAAGGTGAGATTGGCGTAATGCATGAGTGCAAAGTCTCCAATTGACCAATTTTACAGTGCTATCTCTGCCCTCGCAATACCAGGGCCTCTGGCGACCATAACCCCGACTATGAAAAGACGTTTGCCTTTGTCAACGACTACAGCGCTGTCAAAGAGCAACAGCCCGACTATGAGCCCGAGCCCTCCTCCAACGGTACCACATGCGTCTCTTGGAAAACACGCTCTCGAAAGCTAACGCAATTCAGATCTCGGCTCCCTACTCTTACAGGCCAAGAGTGTCAAAGGTGTCTGCTACGTCATGACCTTTTCGCCAAAGCATCATCTCACCCTGGCCGACATGCCAGGTTCCGACATTCTACCCTGTATCGACCATTGGACGCGGATTTATGCAAACCACTTGTCCGCTTCAAATCCCCTCGTCGAGGTTGCCAACAAGCTCCAGCTCTCGGTTTCGCGCCAGCAAGCCCCAATCCCAAACGACGAGTATCGTTACATGCAAATATTTGAGAACAAGGGCGCCGCCATGGGTTGCTCCAATCCCCACCCGCACTGCCAGATCTGGACCACATCGACCATGCCCGAAGAGCCCGGCAAGGAGATTGCGCAGATGAGAAAATACCGGAAACAGCACGGCCGCCACCTCCTCGCCGACTACACCAAGCTGGAGCTCGAGAAGCAGGAGCGCATCGTCTGGCAAAACGACGGCTTCCTCGTCGTCTGCCCCTGGTGGGCTGTCTGGCCATTTGAGGTCCTTGTGCTCCCCAAGCGCCATATCCGCGCCCTAGTAGACTGTACGGACGAGGAGCGTATTCAGTTTGCGGAGACGATCCAGGAGGTTACGCGCCGCTACGACAACTTGTTCGAGTGCAGCTTCCCGTATAGCTCTGGCATTCACCAAGCGCCTCTGAAGGGCACCGAGGAAGAGATTGAAAACTCGTACCTCCACATGCACTTTTACCCGCCTCTTCTGCGATCCGCGACGGTGCGCAAGTTTCTCGTCGGCTTCGAGCTCATGGCCGAGCCTCAGCGCGACATTACGCCGGAGCAGGCAGCCGCTCGTCTGCGCGACTGTGGGGGCGAGATCTATAGAAGTCGAAGCAAATGATGTAAATTGTTTGAAACGGGTAGAGGATGTTTCGGTGTATTAGATGCAGCTAGTAATACAGCATATGAGGCGAGTTGCCAGGGGTTTCCAAGTGGTCGTCTCTTACTTTTTTGTCGATTCATTCCGATATGACGCCCGGGGATTCTAGTTGAATTCGACATAGTAATCACGGACCATGGGCATCCAGATCAGCGCCGTGGTCGCTAGACAAAAGGGAAACAGCTGCGGCACGCCAAACGACATGCTCTTGAAGACAAACAGCTCGCTGGCAAAGTGGCCCAACGCGACGACGTAGGTCCAGATGGCAATGTTGTAGACGGGTCCAATGTGCAGGTGGTAGGCGGCGTAGCAGCGGACGATGCAGGTGATGAGCGTCCAGGTGCCAAAGAGGCGGCCGGCGAGCGGCGTCAGCTGGTCGGTCGCGCGGGGGTCTGGTGGGCTGCCACCGCGCGCAGGCACGAGCTTGTCGGTGCGGTCCTCGTCGGCCGGGGTCTTGCCGAGCTGCGGGTTGCGCACGAAGAGGCCGTTGTAGACGCGCCGCGAAAAGTGCAGCGTCAGGTAGGCTTGCAACGAGTTGCCGATCGAGACGACGGAGAGCTGCAGAGGGGGGGGGCGCGAGGATGTCTGGTTAGTGATTGGGCTTGAGAAACAGGGAGAGCGTGGCTGTCGTGGGTGGAACGAGGGTTCAGGAGGAGGAGGAGCTGGCGCGAGAACTCACAATCAGCATGTAATAAGGGAGAATACCCTTGGCGGGCGGCAGGATTGATTTGACAAAATCCATTGTTTACAACCAATGTGTTTAGCTGGAAAGCAGATGGCAAGTGGCTCTCCAGACCTTTTCCCACTGAGGATCTTGATGGATCATGGCGATGGCATTTTGAGAGCTCCTTCGCTGAGAGGTAGAGGTCGTCGGCGGTGTGGGGCGTTGCGGCGGCTGCACCCCAACACTGGCTGTGCGGTTCTCATAGCTGGAGCTCAGCAGCGCAGCAGCGCTGCGAATCTCCTGCGCGTTTTCATTGAAAAGAATTTGGTGAAAATGTCTCTTGCAAGACCCAAATGTGGCCATCTCTGGGATCCATGCTTTTGCTTTGCTGTTTTTAGTTTGGCCTCAGTGCTCATAGAAAAGCCACCATCGCCGTTTGCCTTGCCACGTTTCCCCCACTTTACTGATGATCACTGATCACTGATCAGTAAAGGCCAATAAAGAGCCCAAATGGAAATGAGGTTGTTAAGGAGAACACGGCGTTCAAGCAGCATAGGAGGTCAAGATGGGAGAAACAAGAGAATAAGGTGGTAGTTGATGATTTATGCAAATGAGTTTAGTTGGGAAAGGTAGGCCATGCTCCACGGGAACATCTTTCGTTACCCACTTACCAAGAGTGCCAGGCTTCACGCCTTCATCCACGCCAACACAGGCGTGCGTGCCACAGCCTGCCGCCAATGCCGCCCTGCTTCACGATACCTCCGGCTGCGCGGCCAAGAACCCCCCCGAAATGGAGTCGCCGGCCAGAAAGCCACCAAAAAGAAAGGATGACTGCATCATCTTACAATTCGTAGGCATCAAGCACCCCACACGCGCGTTCCAACTAACGGCCCCCAGGACTACGACTGCTTCTACGCTCAAGTCATGGAGAATAAGCACCCGCATCTGAAGGGTAAAGCGCTCGGCGTGCGCCAGAAGAATATTCTCGCAACGTGCAATTACAGCGCCCGCGCCAAGGGCGTCAGAAAGCTAATGCTCGTCACTGAGGCTAAAAAGGTCTGCCCTGAGCTCGTCCTCGTCGACGGCGAGGATCTCTCGCCGTTTCGCGACATGAGCAAGACTCTCTACGGGTTCCTCAAATCGCATTCATGGAACGGGAAAGTTGAGCGGCTTGGGTTTGACGAGGTATTCATGGACGTGACCGACATTGTGGACTATAACTTTTCCTGCGTCAACAGGAGCGCCCTCGAGCAGTCCTTTTTTCAACTTGCCAAGAATGACCCCGAGGTGGGCTTTCCGTGCGACTTGAGAACTGTTACGGGGCCGATTCTTGGACCGTACTCGTCCGCAGTGGACCCTGAGAATGCAATGATGCTTCGCCTCGCTCTCGGCTCGCGCCTGGCCATGCATCTGCGTGGCATAATCGAGTCAGAGTTTGGCTACACGTCGACCTGCGGCATCGCCACCAACAAGGTCCTCAGCAAGCTCGCCGGAGGCAAACACAAGCCCAGAAACCAGACGACTCTGCTCACGCTGACCGATGACGATGCTGTGGCGTTTATGGATACGCATCTGCTCCGCAATGTGCCTGGTATTGGATTTAAGATGGCGCACGCCATCGAGTCTGCCGTTATGGGCGTCGAAAACGACTCCGACTCGCACACATTCAAGTCGGTCGTCACTGTAAAAGAAGCGCGTCTGCATCCGGTCGTCTCGCCGGCCTCGCTGGAGAAGCTGCTGGCAGGTCCAGGAGCGGAGCGGGGAGTCGGTGCGCGCATATGGGGGCTGCTTCACGGGGTGGACGCCACCAAAGTCAAGGAAGGGACAGACGTGCCGAGCCAGCTGAGCATCGAGGACACCTACAAGGGGCTGGAAACGATGGCGCAGATTACGGAGCAGCTGTTCAAGCTGTCGTGTTCTCTTGTGCGACGGATGCGCATCGATCTTGTAAGCCAAGACACCAATGCGGACGAGCCGCTCGCGCTGCGATGGGCTGCGCGGCCGCGCACACTACGCCTGTCCATCCGTTCCTGGCCAAAACCCGGGTCGGGCGAGGAGCGCAGCTTCAACAGGGTGTCGAGGTCGGCGCCGGCGCCGAGCTTCCTCTTGGACCTTGGAGCGGACGTCGAAGAGGTCGCGGAGCGCCTGGTATCAGAGGCACTGCTGCCCCTGCTGCGGCGTCTCGGTGCGGAAAAGGGTAGCAGCGGTAGTAGCAGTAGCGGCGGGTGGAATCTACAGCTTATCAACATTTGCGTGGCAAACATGGCTGCGGGGGCGGCAGAGGACAAGCACGGGGCAGGTCGGGACATTGCAAACATGTTTAAACGGCAGGACGAGGTGCTCCGGCCGTGGAGGGTGGTGATGGAGGAGCAGGCGGATGGCGAGAAGGAGGAGGAGGCCATGCCGGCGGAGGTGGTGGTGGAAGACGGCGATGACTTTGACGAGCTGGATGCTGATGAGTGTTGGAGCGGAGCGAGGGGCGACCAGTGCAGCATCTGTGGACTACCAATCCCGACGTTTGCCGCAACGGCACATTTCCGATACCACGAGATGGATGAGTGAAATGGCAGCACAAGGAGGGCATCCTGGGAAGAGTCCCTGCTTTTTCTTCTTTCCTGATCCTTGAGGGGCTGGAAAGAGTAGGGCGTGTGGACACAGCCACGTGTAAGAGGGTTGTCTCGATAGTATATGGGCTGTATAGGTGGGCGGGCTTGTATGTATGCCTTATACTTTCTTGTTTGAGAAAGTGAAACGCAAATGAGTTGCAAATGACAACTTCAAAGGCCCGCTACCCGGGTGCGCCTTTGACCGAAGAGAGGGGAGGGTGGATGGAGCGCCACTTCTCTTTGGCCAGACCGACGTGTCGCAGCCGGTGAAAAGGAAAACAAAACAAAAAAAAAACAATGCAGCCATCTCGGGTTACACAAAGAAAAAGCTAGGGCTGGCGGCCCCCTCTGGAAAGATGGCCCCATGAAGGAGAAAAATATTGGAGTCATTTCAAGACGGTGAGCCGGATTTGGGCGCTGCAGATATTCACAGTGACTGATGGACATGTGTATATTGGAGCTGAGGCGCATGCACGCGCCTTGTAGATTCTGGGGTAGCAGCCAGAACCGAAGCGGTGTGTATGCGCATGTGTGTGTCTGATTCTCGAAGCATCGTTTGCTATTGATCCAGCAGCGACGTTTTGAATATCTTCATGCTTGGTTTGAAAAGAGCTGTCCGTTGCACATGCTTGGTATAAAAAGAGCTGTCCGTTTGCTGGGCTTTCGATGGAGGCGACCACATGACCAACACGGACACCCTCTGTTGATGGGAACCTTGTTTATAACTCTACTGCACGGGATAGACATTTTGGCAGGACGGTAGTGCCATGGCGTTTTTTTGCGCGTATACCATATACGGCAACAGGCAGGGTAGCGTCGCAGGACTAGCTCTCTGGCCATTGGCAAACACATAGCCAGAACATGCTTTTGCCGCAGCCGGCAGGCAGGCAGGCAGGCAGGCAGACAACGTCGACCGCATTGATCTTGTCGAGCTGGAACATGAATCTCGTGGGAAAACGAGTTTACCAATAGAGAGAGAGTTGCTTTCTTTCAGTGTCTGCCCCCTCCCTTCCCTTTGATTCAAACCAATCAGCACGTTTATATCCCCCGGGGGGGTGCAAACGGATGGCCAATGACGTTGTTGTGCAGCCTCCCGTCAGCGGACGAGCAGCTCATTTCGGCTGCCCGCGTTTTCTGGCCTGCAGAGGTGTTTTTTTTTTTTTTTTTTTTTTTTTTCCTTTTTTTTTTTATTTTTGGTTTTTTCGTCTTT